>JAJLRX010000232.1:0-143986 GCA_030567275.1 Hanseniaspora lachancei | reverse complement strand
TTTAAAAAAAATAAAGAATAAGCTTATCATTCTTCAAGACTTTAATAAAATCATTGATGAGATATTAATGTGGTAAAGAGCATAGCAAAAGTATTAATAAAAATAAGAAATTGTAATTTTCTAAAGCAATATAGCAATACACTTTATAAGCTAGTAAACTTTAATAAAGTTAAATCAACATGCTTATGAACACATAAAAGTGACATAAAAATTAATATTAGAACATTAATGAGAAAAGTATATCATAATGGATTTACAATTTTATAGAAAAATTATATTCTCTTACCTCAAGCATGACTAAACTTTATTATCCTTTACTATCTGTTGCTACAGTTATCAACTTTATCCAAAAACGATGTTAACACTTCATCAAATCTATTACACCAGGTGCATAACTCTTTTTCATAAGTTGTCATAAAGCTCAAAACACAATCTCCTGAAGATCCACCTGTAATACACGAAACTGTCATGTTGCTTAATCTTGGATTGTAAGATTGATTAAACACAAGTCTTTTAATCAAGTGTGTGTTTTTTTTCTTTGCGCATCCAAGATTGCTTAGCTCATAATCACATATCTTTTTTGGATTTTCTCTAACTATAGAATCCAAGTTTTTCATCGTTTTATCGGCCAACAAGTTCAACAATCCAACTTCATCAACGGTATTCTGAAACTTTTTAAGACATCTCTTTTGAACTTTGTCATTCATATCTTTTGCTAAATTAATCACACTGCCAAATAAATCATTCTTCAAAGAGTTAAACACAATATCACTGGTCTCTATTTTGCCACCCGTAATAAACATACCAATCTTTTTTTGAAAAGTTTCCCCTCGAAACAAGAATCTTCTTCCATTCACTGGTACTGAAATATCCTGCCTGTAAGTAACGAAATCTGAATTTTCTGACTTTATATCCATAGAATTTTCCGGGGCACTTAATGACAAAAGACTTAATAGTAGACTATTGAATGTAAAGCCACTTTCTTTACATACTAAAAGCAATTTTGTCATATAAGTGCCTTTAATCACAAGTGCATTACTATGTTGAACAAAAACGTTGGCCTCCCTTGGCAAATTACTTTTAAATTTTACTTTCAACGCACTTTTATTGAACACCAGTAAAAGATCTCTAAAAAGAGCTATGATCGCTTCAATTAAAAATCTTAAAAAAACCCTCAAAGTATTTGTGCTCATCAGATTTGTCCTTGGAAAAACATCTATGATGTTCAAGTCCAGAAGATCAGCATCGACAATTTTAACACTATTGCCTCTAAGAATGTTCAAATCACTTACATTTAATTTTTTACTGACTTCTGTTTTACTCTTGATAGCTTCCAATTCTTCCAATAACAAGTCCAAAAAGAAAGTTCCACTCATTCCGTCATAGAAAATATGACTGTAATTGACTATTAAGCATTTCGTCTTTGGTAGATAAAAGACTTTCCACAGTGGCATGCTGTCAAGACCTATGTCTATCTTATTCTTCAAAAAATACTCAACCAAACATGGATCCAAAATACCGGACACCTGATCATCGTCGTACACACAAACAAAGTCTTGGTAACAAAGATCTTGTTCATTCAGCAAGAAAATCTCAGACTTCTTTTGCTGTTTATATTTTCCTTCGTTGTACATCAAATTTTTCTTGTTTATTTGCAGTAGCAATTCTTTGTTGGTCTCTTTCTGTAACATGCTTTTGATAGCAGCTTTGATTAGATCAACGTTCAAATCAAAGTCTTCATTCAGTTCTGCCCCAACATATACGGTACTGCTAAAGAGCTTGATTTGCTCTCTATATATAAAATATTTCTGAAATGGCGGTAGAAGATATATCTTCTCGTCTGCTGATTGGTTATGCATTGATAATGTTGATGCTAATAAAAATTGGTGAGCTTTGATGAAATATGTATTTGACAATTAGATAGCTGTATGTAAATGTTGATTTTACTAGATGAAATACCTATAAAGTATAATTTTTATCGTAGAATTATTTTTGTAATCTTAACAAATTATTTTTTTTTCTAGTTACCTCAAAGCTTTGAAGTAAACTGTTGTTTCAAGTCGCTATGTTATATGATAGTTACTGTTCAAAAAAGTAAAAAAAAAAATTGGAAGGTTAATTTTATTTGTTTTGTTTTGAAAAAGACTCAACTTTTCACTTCTTTATCTCCGCTTAAAGTATAATTTTTCTTTTTGCAAGAACAAAAGAAAATATTTTTTTTTTCAAACAAAATCATGTATTTATTCCGAGTATCAAGAATAAATCATCACTAATCAATCTGATCAAACAAATCTTTTGACAAATATTAAAAGCGTAAAAAATTGTTACTTAGATAGCGTTAATAGCTTCTGTATCTACAACTAGATGAGTGATCTCAACCATAACAGGAATAATGCATATGACTTACATGATTCTAACAGTATAGATGACGTAAGGCCGTGTAAATTTATCTTTATTTATTTTTTTTTTTTGATTTAAAACTCACTATGATGTAATGCTTCACCACAGTTGATTATTCTTCCTAGCAAGCAGAACATTGATTAAAGAAAAAGCCATGCATGTTTTTATTGTAACAATTTTTTCAGGGCTTTTTAAAACCCACGCACCTCAAGCATTTCCGGAGCTTAAATTTTTATGATATGTGTGGAGAATACGAAAAACTCTCGTAAATGAAATGTCAAAAAAAAAACAATAGACGGACTTTTATTTTTTCAAAAAATTGAGCTTGAGGGGGCCAAGTAAGACAATACAGTAATTTTACTCTAGGGAAGAAAGTACCGAAATTTCTTACAATTTCTTTTTTTCAAATTAATAACCGGCAAGCCTAAAAGAAACGCCGATGATCTAATGCACTTATTTTTTGGAGAAGGTCTGATTTCTCATTATTTCCATATTATATATATAAAACAGAAAGATTACTTCAACATTCTTGGTTTTGGTCGATCAATAGAAATAGTATATAAAGATCCATTGATGCATATTTTGAACGATGGCAATGAATGATTGACACTCTCTTCAGAAAATAAAAAAAGAAAACACCACAAAAAGATATCAATGCCTTCGTATACAAGAATACAGAGAAAAACAACAAGCTTTGCTGATGATATGCTACTGCTGGATACTTGCCTGGACAACATTGACTACCTGGCGCATATGGAAAGGTACTGCTATAAGAGCCCCTTTTGGAAGGCTGTAACCAAACATGTAGTCCAAAAGTCAGAAAACTTAAAAACCACAAGACAAATACGAGATAGGTTCAAGAGGATTTACGTATACTACAACAAAATCAAGAACATACCTCAGCTGTGGTCAACGTTGTCAACTGAGCACAAAGAGTTTTGTTTCTTTCAAAAGATGCATAAATGCTTCACAAAAGTGTATTATAATGAAAGTGGAACACTCAGCTTGATCTCAAGTAATGTTCAAACCACAGTTAATGATGAAGGGCGAAGGGAATTCTGCATAGAGAATATCAACAACACAACATTTGAAGAGCCATGTCAAGGATCGGAACTGGTCTTGTACATGTGTGAAATGCACAGTAAGGGGGAATATCAAACTGCAGCTGAAATGATACATCAATTCAGTCTTGAAAAAAAATAGTGTATATCGGACTATGCGCTTTAGCTCTTGAAACTAATGATTCGAATCTTCTTGCTTACTGTTATCTACGAAATATATATACTATTTCAACTTGCTTTGATTGCCTTGAATAGATCAATTGTGATTAAATTTTTTCTACATTGGATTCTGTTGATGAGATTTTTTTTTTACTAAACCATTGAATTTGGTCAGTTTGGCGTCATTTTTTTATCTTTTTTTGAGAAAGCTTATTTTGAGTGAAATGGATAGTCCACATAGCCTTTGAAATCACGGCTGTAGAATGTGTTTCTGTCATACTTGTTAAGTGGCCATTGGTTTTCTAATCTATCAATCAGATCTGGATTGGCGATGAAGTATCTGCCAAACATACACAAGGTTCTGTCGTTTTTGTCAACAATTTCCTTTGTGAATTGGTTTCCCAAAATCAAGTCTCCAGCTCTTATGACAACACCTTTGAAGTGATCAAACACATAATCATTGGTGACCCCATTCAAGGCGCCTGCTCCCTCGCTTTTGGTGATGTCGGAGCATCTAGGCTCCATGATTGAAATGTACACAGGACCATTTCCAGCTTGTCTTCTTTTTTCAAACTCATCGTAGATGTATGAGTACAAAGCGTTGGTGTCTTCAATATTTTGGTCGCCAGTCATTCCACCAAACACACCATATGGAGATAGTCTCAAACCGATTCTTTCAGAGCCAAATTCTTTGGAAAGCAAGTCGTACACCTCAAACAGAAATCTTGATCTATTTTCAAAGTTTTGGGGACCGTATTGGTCGGATCTCTTGTTGGACTGTAAATCCAAAAACTGGTTTAGCAAGTATCCATTTGCGGCATGTATTTCAACGCCATCTGCACCTGCCCTGAACGCATTTCTGGTGGCGTTGACATAATCTCTTTTGAAGCTCTCAATCTCTTCAATTGTGCATGCTCTCAGTGGATTGTTTGATTTCTCAGCCAGCTTTTTACTTGGAACGAAGTCATTTCTATCATTGTAAACCCCCGAAGCAGAAAGATAAGGGAAACCATCACGCTTCAAAATCTTCGGGTTTGCCTGTCTACCTATGTTCCACAGCTGAACAAAAAAAAAAGACTCATTCTCATGAACACCATCAATAATTTTTTTCCAAGCATCAGTTTGCTTATCATTCCATATGCCTGGGATGTAGTCATCGCCACCAGCAGCAGCTGAAATGTACGTGGCTTCTGATACAAGCAGAGTGACTGGTCTTTTTGATCTTTGGTAGTAATACTCCTCGACGAGACCTCTGCTTTTGGAGGTGTCCAGCTTTTCTTGGTTCTTTTGCTTGAACTCTTTCCACGCTGCAGTGCTGGTGTAACCAGTATCTAATCTGGGAACATGGTCAAAATCAGCTCTGAATCTGGTTAAAGGAGCCATGGCGCCTCTATGGCTTAGGGTCACGTTGCTGTTCAGCCTCAAAGGCTTAAAAAGATTGGTATCTTTCAATGAAATAGGTGTATATCTTTTATCAATCATTTTGTTGTTGGTGGTTTAGCTAAATTGTTTTGATTAAAAGCAAAAAAAAAATAAAGTTAAAAAAATAAAAAGGGGGAGCAATCTGTTAGCTTTACGTTTTAAATACTTTACTTTTTTTTTTTGTTGGTTTGAAAATGCGGTTCCTAAACGATTACAAGAATATTTACTTCTTATAGAGAAGTAAAAACGTCATAATTTATGAGCCTTTGATAATAATTACAATACACATTTGCTCTGTGATTAAAAGTTGATACATTAACATGGGCTTGTGCCTTTCTCTTATTAATGTAGATGATTACAAGAAAAGTAAAGAGAGAAAGTCACGTGCACATGTGGCAAATGTTACCTTTGGGTAGTTTTCTTTTTTTCCTCAACTATCTTTTTTTGTTTTTTAATTTTTTTCCAAAACAAATATCATTTAACCATTTTCTGCAAAGTCTTTACATTATCATCTCCTGATATCCAATATACAATACCAAGCAATAATTATCTACCACCATGGACGCAACAGAACCACAGCTTCCAGTTACTAAATATACTAAAAGAGATCAAAGAAATGGGCTAACCAGAAGACTTGGGTTCTCATCCTTGGAACAAGTGGCAAAAAACAAACACAAAATAGTCAATGAGCAAAGAATTGCAATGAAGAATCTAAAAGAACAGAGCTTTGAAAAGCCGAGACCATTCAGACCTAGAGAACAGCGTGGGAAGCGTTTAGTCGGAAGAAAACTAAAAGCTGATAAATCATGGAAACAAGATGTAAATAATCAAAAGAAAAAGAAGAAGCCAACCAAGAAGACACCACCAAAGTCCTTAGATGATTTAGATAAAGAAATGGACGAATACTTCAAAACAGAGAAAGAAAAGGTATAGAATATTATTATTAGAATATTGGTATATACTATTTATGTTTTTATTTTTGGGTTCAAAAAAAAAAAAAAAACAAAAAAATAATATAAAAAAACTTAGAGTTTTGATCATGAATAATTGTATTTTGTACAAGCAAGTAATATTTAACATTAAGAATCAATCACTTTAATGACCCTTACCACCAATTTCAACGGAAGGAGCACAACCAATGTATGACTTAACAGAACCGTAAATACCGAATTGTAAAGAAGTTAGGGTACCAACCATGACTAATCTGGCTGGTAAACCGGCGAATGAACCAACAACACCCAATTCCTTGGCTAATTGAGCCAATAAGCCTAAGGTGGATTGGCCTGGAGCCTTCTTGGTCTTGTTAACCTTGGATAATAAAGTATCGGCTGGTTGAGAAACAACAGCGGCAGCAAAACCGGCAGTCAAACCGGAGGCCAAAGACAACAAGGTGGTGGTGGCAGCAGTTAAGGTTTCCTTTGGACCCAAGAAGCCGGAGTAGAATTCAGTGGCTCTTTCGTAAACCAAGAACTTGGAGATGTTGTATGGAATTTGCTTGAACAAGATTGGAGTGAAACCTGAGTAGAAAGAACCAATACCTTCTTCCTTCAAGATTCTGGAGAAACCACCTAACAAACCTGGAGCGAAGGTTGGTTGGGAAACTAATCTGATTCTGGTAGCTTCTAATGGACACAAGAAGACATCAGCAACGAATTCAGCAGCAGCAGCAGAACCAATGTAGATGGAGTTCTTGTAGTTGACAGCAGTTTCGTAACCTAGGGTGTCCAAAGCCAATTTCTTGAAGATTTCGTAACCACCGAACTTACAGGCACCTTGGATGGAGTAACCCAAGGCAGTTGGACCGAAACCAGTTAACAAGGCACCGGCACCTTCTTCGGAAACAATGGTCTTCAAGGAACCGATCATACCGTTGTTGTACTTGGCAGAGTCCAATTGGATTCTGGTCTTAACGACATCAACTGGAACTAAGGCAGCGTGGGTGAAACCAGTACAGAAAGCACCGGCAGTGAAGAACTTCAAGTAATCTAAACCAGTAAAGTTGTATTGAGGGGCAGCTTCAGCAGACATTTCTATTATATAGTGAGTAGATTGGGTAAAATTTTTTTTTTTTCCTTACAAATCAGAGGAATAATATGAAAATTCTGTTAGTTGAATTAGATTAATAAATAAATATTCAAAGAAAGAGATTACATAGAATAGATAGAACACAATGTATTATGTATATATCGAAAGAATGAAATGTTATTCAATCAAAAATATGTTCAAAAGTACCATCATAGGAATAAAATCAAAATAAACAAAAAATTATTAAGTAAAATTTTTTTTTTCCACTTGATGGGAAAAAGTAAAAAAATCAAATGAAAAGTTTTCATTGGCACAGAACCCAAACTTCTGCCAATGAACGAGTGAAAAAAAAAAACATAAAAGCCATTAAGAAAGTATTACAAAGTTGAATATTCACCTAACAAACACTTAGAAAGTCACGCACAAACAACGGATATGTACTATGCCATTTTTTTTTTTCTACCACCGTTTCACCTCATGGCGCTTAAAGTTTCTCGATTTGGCAAAAAAAAAAAAAAAATTTAATAAACCAGGGCTCTTACTATCGGATATAAACACATTCACTGTGGAAAAGATAAACTGTCAGAATGTGCAAATCATTGAATGGCTGATTACACTCTGTTTATATATATATTTTTCCCCACCTTTTAAACACTTACAACTCTGTCAATATATCATTGAAACGCTTAATGTGGAAATAGCGAGACTTGATGGCCTTCACCCACGTGATTGAGTTGGCAACTTGTTTAAGTGCAGGCTCTACTGTGGATAAGTTACCATATGACAAAAGCAATCTATAAGCTGCTTCTTCGTTATCAACAAAGGCATCGTCTTTTCCAAATTTTACATTGATTACATCAGAAAGAGTGTGCAGCAACTCATGCTTTTGGTACTTTACTACAAACACAGAGTAGTTGAAACACAACGTTGCAACTGCCAGCACATAGTTGTCAAATTGCTTGAAAGTCTTTCTTTCCTCAGGACCTGGCAAATCAATAACATCAAATAAGTTTTCATGGATCTCAACATCGCCCATCAACATCAACCCCCACTCCTTGTTCTCAAAGACATTTGCCAATGCTCTGATGACCATCATCTTGATAGCCCAGCTTTCACTTGAAAATCCTTGCCATATGTACTCTTTCATGTTATCGCTGCTTGGCAAGTAGGCTGATATCAATCTCAGAATATCATAGGCTAAAACATTGGATTTCCAGTTATCTCTTATGAAGTCACACATGGTGTACAAAAATGAAACGTTGGAAGCCGGATTAGTCAAAGCGTTGTCAAATTGAGCTAGCAGATTAGAATCTATCTTGTTTTCCTCTCTTTGATTTATGTTGTTGATTCCGTTGACTATGGTTTCCTTTCTGAATTGCAAGAAACTCAAGTAGTTACCCACAGCCGGCAGAACAGAGGGCTTTTGAGTAAAGGGTTGCGAGGCTTGGATATTTTTCGATTCTGTATTCTTCAACAAAAAGTTGACAATCTGCTCGGTATGATCCAAGTTCAAGTTATTTTTCAAGATAAACCTTTCAGCTGC
This sequence comes from Hanseniaspora lachancei, assembly GCA_030567275.1. Classification (NCBI taxonomy): domain Eukaryota; kingdom Fungi; phylum Ascomycota; class Saccharomycetes; order Saccharomycodales; family Saccharomycodaceae; genus Hanseniaspora; species Hanseniaspora lachancei. The sequence continues at coordinate 135,376 of JAJLRX010000232.1, read as the reverse complement.
CGCATAGACTCCTTCGCTAACATTGAAAGGCAACTTCAACGATGGTTCGTTTTGCTCTAGTGCCACATCAAACACATAATCATACATCTCACCTTCATATTCAACTTTATTGTTTTTTTCCTTGCCTGCACCAGACACAACATCACCGACTTTTGACCATTCAGCCACAAGCTCGTTGTATTGATAAGCCTCGATCACTCCACTTTGTGGATGCTTAACCATAATGACTTGTCCATCTTTTTTCCCAGGCTTCAAGATGGTCTCATAGGGAAGTATGTCTTTTTCGTTTATTGTCGATTCATTAACAGCTGTTTTTTTTACATTTTCGGCAAAGGCTGATATTTCTTGTGGCGATGCCATTCTGGAAGGAAAGGTACTAAACAATCTTATAGAACCATCACTGCTTCCAAAACAAATGTCACCATTGGAAATAGATTCCAAGCACCACACGGATACCGCTGGTGTCACTATGACATTTGTGGACTTTCCCGTCTCAACATCCCACACTATTAGTGTTCTGTCTTCACCGCAAGATATAACGGTGCTTGAATCTCTTTTGGAATAGCGAACATCGTAAACAAAGCTTAAGTGGCCATCCATTTCCCTTTTAAGAGCCAGAGTTTCTAGATCCCACACCTTCACCAAGCCATCATTGGAGCATGTGACAAACTCATTGGTATCCAAGTTCACATCAATTCCTCTAACCACGTCTGTATGGGCATTTTCAACCTTTCTTAAGACCTTGTCATTTCTCCAAACAATAACAGACTTATCTGCTCCACAGGTGATGAATGTGTTCTCATTTACGACCTTGACGTCCCAAAATGGCAACCCATCACTGCTTGGATCTCTCAAGTGGTACTTTGGGGTGTTGTTTTCCCAAACGATGGCTGTTCCGTCCCAACTACTACTTACCATATACCTTTTGGTGTTGTCTCCAAAATCACTTGTCAGGCTCAGTGAGCACACGTTTTGAGTGTGATTGCTCAGTATAATGCATGGCTCATCGTTGTTTCCATCAAATGCTTGAAACCCCTTGATGGTCCCATCACTGGAACCCACGTAGATGATCCCGCTTTCTTCATCAAAACATAAACTGTTCAAAAAAACTTCAATGGTCACTCCTGTTTCCATGTTTAGTTTGCCTTTGTCTGTGTAGACAGTTAGTGACTCATCAGTCAATGTGTTCCATACCTTCAAGGTTCCATCTCTTGAGGCTGAAGCGATGTGATTGTTTGTAAGTTCTACTACAGCTCTTACATCCTTTTTGTGAGCTGATTCATAGTTTTTGTATAGGTGGTAGTTTCCCATTTTTTATGTGCTTATTTTGATGGTTATTTGTAAATGTTATGATCAGTCTTATTATTGAAATAAAATCGTAGTGTGTCTGACAATTGGCTTAATGGGTATCTTTTGCCACCGATGATTGAGTTTTTTATTGTTGAAGTGGGTTTCGGGCGGCTTTACGCGAATATTTTAAAAAAATCAAAAAAAAAAAAAAAAAAAATTTAAAAGATTTAAACAAAAAAGAACCCACATTCAGTAAGTTCCAATTGACCTCCCTGTCATAGTTGACAGTTCGGATTATAAGCTGAGTGTTTCAACATCAGCTATCAATGCTTATTGCAGCACTATGGAGCTATAAAAAAGGCTTCTTTGCCAAGATCTATCATGTGTGTTTGAATGTGCCATCAGCAGAACTGTTTCTTTTCTCTAAGTGATCTGATAAAAATGTTTCTTTTTCCTTATTTGTAGTAAGTTGGTCTAGAAACAAATGATTGAGAGTGCATGCCCAATATCTTTCATACTTAAAAAACCTTTCAAAAGCAATAGTGGATAATATAGATTGACATATCTTCTGGGTAATATAAGGTAGATAATCGAAAGAATAATTTCCTGAAGATTAACTAATATGTAGAAATACACTAAAACAACGTGTACAGCGTCATACATACAAACGAGTACAGTTAAAAATGTGATGTATTTTTCTTTGACTGTATATTATTAAGTTTAAGTATTATCTCACTAGTCAGAGGAAATACGCATATGCATACACTCAGAACTCTTATTAATAACCTACAACCACATTTATATAATTCTTTAAAGCTGTGTCTCTATTAAGTTACTTGAATATGTAGACAAAAGTTACTTAGATTTCATCAGAAAGAAGACTGGATGGTCAAAGCTTGTGTTTATATTGAAGAGAATCGTGCAGTTTTTTATATCCGATATGCCAAAACTTTGACTCTAAAGTCACGGCTTATCTCCTTCGACCATCCTAATCGCGTCCAAAGCCATTGCCAAAAAAAAAAAAAAGTAAAAAAAAATGATAACATTCAAAGCTTGTAAGGCTTATCACCAAGTATCAAGTAAATACATTGAATGTTTATATACCGATGAAATTGGAAGGGGAAAACAAATCACTCAGCTCTGACTCTCATTCTTCTTCAAGTCTCTCATTCAATCCAACAAATCAAACGATTTGTTACTTGCACAACAATTCTGATGTAATATGTATAAAATGCTTGAAAAAGCTGGTTCTAGATAAGCGAATCAACTCTAACGTTATTAATGGCATGATCAATGAGAACAAAAAGATTCTTGGTGAAATTTTAGCAGAAAGTCTGTTTTTTGATCAAGATGCTTTGACCAAAACAATCAGCGAAGAGTATCATGACGAGATAAGGATATTAAGAGCCCAAGCGATACTCCTCAAAAAAAGTAAAGAGGTAAAAACTAATAACGACATAAAGGAAGAGCTAAAGAAGATCAATAAAGAAAATGAGAAAAAGCGAAAAGATATAGACTCTTTGGTAAAGAAAAAGGAGGAAAAGGCTCCATCAGACACAGAATTCCCCATTAATAAAGACACCGGTGCTCAAAAGCGTTTCGTGTACTACAAAAGGGATATAAAAGCCTTGGAAAAAAAACTGCTCCATGAGCTAGTGTATTTGATAGATTTAAGAAAAAACAAACACAACAACTACTTTTACATTTGTAACAATAAACTTCCTCTCCCAAGACTCATACATAAGATTGTCAAGGTCAGTGATAACAGCTCCTTGTACAACAAAAGACTCTACTTGCTCATAGAGCATTTAACAAACTTTTTTGAAAGCGGATATAAGATATTCTACCGTAATGTTCAGGAGTATAGTTACTTGAAAATGGCATTGAATACAGCCTTTTCGGATGAAATGATACAGCTAAGAAAGGATAAGATCTCCATAGTGGTGGTTAAGAAACTTACCTTCATATTAACTTTACTACAGCTGATATACATTAAACGACATGACGGAGAAGTAACGGAATTGCTAGTCGATATAGAGGAGGTGGACTTTTTGGCAAAGCTTATAAGGGTTAGCTTGATTGAGAATAATGTCCAGTCCTTCAAAGATAGAAAAACTCTTCAGATAAGCAAAATCAATATACCATCCGATATAATCAATTCCTATAAGCATAGTCTTGTGGAACTGCTTCAGAAATAATGTATATATTGATTCATTAGATGAGATTGAACAAATCCATATTAGTTTTGTACATGACCCAAGACATGAATTGATGGAAAGTGTGATTACTGTCTTTGGCGTGTAAAACGTACCCGACTATACGCAGGGTTTATTCTGTTTAGGGAGTATGAAAATTTTATAGATATTTATCGTACACCATTATTTTTTTTTTTTTTTTTGCATGTGGGCGAAGTTTGGTTGTAAGTTTTGGTATCCTTATTTTTTTTTCCAAATATTGCTTTCTGTCTAATAGTTGTAATGATCAACCTTCAAATTAACAAATAAAAAAAATTAAAATTTTTTTATAAAAAGGTTAAAATAGTTAATAAGATTAATGCTCAATTAGTTCTAGAAAAGAGAACTGACAATATCCAAACAAAATATTATAGAACAATGGGTTTAAGCAACAAGGAACTATTTGAATTGAACAAGAGAGCAGCTATCGACGGTTTTAAGGTAGCTCCAAGACTAGATTACAACACAGTAGGTGGAGTTAATGGGCCATTAGTTATTTTAGAAAAAGTCAAGTTTCCTAGATACAACGAAATAGTTGATTTAACTCTGCCAGATGGCTCCATTAGACAAGGCCAAGTCCTGGAAGTAAAGGGAGATAAGGCCATTGTGCAAGTTTTTGAGGGTACTTCTGGTATTGATGTTCAAAAGACAAGAGTTGAGTTCACTGGCCAAAACTTGAGAATCCCAGTCTCTGAAGACTCCTTGGGTAGAATATTTGATGGTTCAGGTAGACCTATTGACAACGGGCCTAAGGTTTTTGCTGAGGAATACCTAGACATCAATGGTTCCCCAATCAACCCTTTTGCCAGAATCTACCCTGAAGAAATGATTTCCACTGGTATCTCTGCCATTGATACAATGAACTCCATTGCCAGAGGACAAAAGATCCCGATCTTTTCTGCTTCTGGTTTACCACATAACGAAATTGCTGCCCAAATTTGTAGACAAGCTGGTTTGGTAAGACCAACCAAGGATGTCCATGATGGGCATGAGGAAAATTTCTCCATTGTCTTTGCAGCCATGGGTGTTAACTTGGAAACAGCCAGATTCTTCAAGCAAGACTTCGAAGAAAACGGCTCATTGGGTAGAACATCCTTATTCTTGAACTTGGCCAATGACCCAACCATAGAAAGAATTATTACCCCAAGATTGGCCTTAACAACAGCTGAGTACTTGGCCTATCAATCTGAAAGACACGTTTTGACTATTTTGACCGATATGTCCTCCTATGCGGATGCCCTAAGAGAAGTCTCTGCTGCTAGAGAAGAAGTTCCAGGTAGAAGAGGTTACCCTGGTTACATGTACACTGATTTGTCCACCATCTATGAAAGAGCCGGTAGAATTGAAGGTATCAACGGTTCCATCACCCAAATTCCTATCTTGACCATGCCTAACGATGACATCACCCATCCAATTCCTGACTTGACTGGTTACATTACCGAAGGCCAGATCTTCGTTGATAGACAATTGAATAACAAGGGTATCTACCCACCAATCAATGTATTGCCATCATTGAGTAGATTGATGAAGTCTGCCATTGGTGAGGGTATGACTAGAAAGGACCATGGTGACGTATCCAATCAATTATATGCCAAGTACGCCATTGGTAGAGATGCTGCCGCCATGAAGGCTGTTGTTGGTGAAGAGGCTTTGAGCAACGAGGATAAGCTGTCTTTGGAGTTTTTGGACAAGTTTGAAAAGACTTTCATTTCCCAAGGAGCTTACGAAAATAGAACGATTTTTGAATCTTTGGACAAGGCTTGGTCCTTATTGAGAATATATCCAAAGGAAATGTTGAACAGAATATCACCAAAGATCATGGAAGAGTTTTACGATAGAGCCAGTGAGGAACTAGAAGAAGGTGACGAAACCAAAGCCACTGTTGGTGGTTTAGTAGATGATGCTGTTGAAGCAACTGCCTCTTTAATTTAGAGGAATATGTATGAGATTTGACCCAGATTTTATTCTTTTTTTTTTTTTTACTATTACTATCTGTATTATCAAGCCAAAAAAAAAAAATCCCCAAAAGAAGGGCTATTAATGTCGTATCAACACAGATCCATCATTTTTGGCAATGGTTTATAACTCTTCAGTGCTGTTTTCCAATGATTAACAGTTGTGAAATTAAAAAAACGTCAGTTTCCTCTGGTGATTACCCTTAAAAAAAAAAATTATAAACCAAACCCCCCACTAATTTGAAGGAATATTTACAGTTCTCCCTAGAAAAAGTCAACAAAGTTTCTAGAGACGGAATGGGGGGGGGGGGGAAATCTAATTTTTTCCCACACCCCTTGACAAACGTAGGAGCTATATATATCAAACATCTTTGGTGTTGTACTCTGTATACAGAAAGAGACAATATAACTTAAAACCAGATACATATTATAGATCAATTGAGAACCATGTCTGAAGAAAAGAAAGGTAAAATTATTGTTGTTAGCAACAGACTTCCAGTCACGATCACTAAAGACCAAGCCACAAACAAGTATAGCTATCAAATGTCCAGTGGGGGTTTGGTAACAGCCCTTCAAGGTCTTGCAAAGCATCAGTCTTTCCAATGGTACGGTTGGCCGGGGTTTAATTTACCCGACGAGGACAGAAAGACTGTTTCCAAGGACTTGAAAGAAAAGTTCAATGCCTTTCCTGTTTTCTTATCAGAGGAAATAGCTGATTTACACTACAATGGATTTTCAAATTCTATTCTATGGCCATTGTTCCACTACCACCCGGGTGAAATCAACTTTGATGAAAATGCCTGGCTTGCATACAATGAAGCTAATCTGAAGTTTATGGAGGCTATCATTGAAAACATCAATGAGGACGACATTATCTGGGTTCACGATTACCACTTGATGCTTCTTCCACAAATGATAAGAGACTACTTAACTGAGATAGGCAAAAAGGACGTTGCTGAAAAGGTCAAAATCGGCTTCTTCTTGCACACGCCTTTCCCCTCAAGTGAAATCTACAGAATCTTGCCCGTTAGACAAGAAATTCTTCAAGGCGTGTTAAGTTGCGATCTGATTGGATTCCATACGTACGATTACGCCAGACACTTCTTGTCATCCGTTTCCAAGGTTCTCAACATTAACACATTACCCAACGGTGTTGAGCACAAGGGAAGATTTGTCAATGTTGGTGCATTCCCTATAGGTATTGATGTTGAGACATTCAGAGATGGATTGAAGGAATCCAAGTGTTTGGAAAGAATCAAAGCCCTAAAGGAAACATTCAAGGATTGCAAGATTATTGTTGGTGTTGACAGATTGGATTACATCAAAGGTGTTCCGCAAAAACTCCATGCCATGGAAGTCTTTTTGAACCAACACCCCGAATGGATCGGAAAGGTCGTTTTGGTCCAGGTTGCCGTTCCATCAAGAGGTGATGTTGAGGAATACCAGTTCTTGAGAAGTGTTGTCAATGAACTTGTGGGAAGAATCAATGGCCAGTTTGGGACTGTTGAGTTTGTGCCTATTCACTTTATGCACAAGTCCATTCCCTTCCAGGAATTGATCTCGTTGTACGCCATATCTGATGTTTGTTTGGTTTCGTCAACCAGAGATGGTATGAACTTGGTTTCTTATGAGTACATTGCCTGCCAGGAGGAAAAGAAAGGATCGTTGATCTTATCGGAATTCACAGGTGCTGCTCAATCTCTGAACGGTGCATTGATCGTCAATCCATGGAACACTGATGAACTAGCTGAAGCTTTAAACGAAGCCTTGACTCTTCCACAAGAAAAGAAAGAGGCAAATTACAACAAGCTTTACAAGTACATTTCAAAGTACACCAGCGAATTCTGGGGTGAAAACTTTGTTCACGAATTGAGTCATTTAGAAAACAAAATACAAGATTGATCTTTTCCCTTTTTTTTTTTTAAAAAAATGAGTACTGAAAACAAAATTTGCCATTAGTGACAACTCTAAACATATATATTGCATCTATGCTATTACAATAAGAGACTTAGATAAGTAATAAATATTTAAATGCCCAAGAATATATACAAGAAAACTTAAAAGAAGTTGACTTTCCTATGTGAATTTTTCTTCTTTACACTTACTTACCAGTAAAAACGGTTCTCATTGCAGTAAAAAAGTTTTCTTTACTGTTACCGGTTATTTCATCATATAGTTTTTGATAGTATTGTGGGTTTCCTTCCGGTTTGTACAGCTTGTCTGTCACATCATACATTTTTTTATATGAGTTGCTTTTCAAGCTATCCAAGGCACTAAGCTGCTGAGTCAGTAATGTTTCATTCCAGTTTTCCTGAGGAACTGCTTGTGCAAACTTCTTAAGAACAGACTTTTGCAAACCAAGAGGGGACTTGGTTCTTGTTAGCATGTCCTTAATATCCGTTAATGATAATCCGTCATTCTTTTTTGTATCTTCAGTTTTCAAATCAGGGTTGGCCACTTTGGCAAATCTTTGCAGTTGTATGCTTTTGAAATCAGCATAATGCTGGATTCTATCTTCAGGTAGTTCCTTTATAAAGTTGACAATTCTAGTGGCTAGAGCTCTTATGTTTTTATTAGACATATTGATTCAATATGGGTCCTTTTTTAGTAGTTTTTATTTGGTCTGTCCTTACTCTCAACAAAAGGGTTACCATAGTTGTGTTATCGTTAATCGTCTTACAAAAGCATGAAAATTGAAAAAAAAGAAAAAGAAAAAAAAAAAGTAAAATTTTTCTGTAATAAATCCGACGTACCGACAAAAATACAAAATGTCAAATGAAGTTAGTTAGCAATTTTAACAGTTTAGCAGTAAGTTATATATAAGCCGTTTATACACACCCCATTCATTCATCTTCAGAAGCAGCAGTGACGGTTTTCAACTCTTTAGTGGCATCAGCCCAATTTACACCTTCGTAAACAATTTGCTTTATGGTCTTTAAGATTTGTTCAACAGTACCTCTAACTTGAACAGTGGAGTCTCTTTCTCTTAAGGTAATGGTACCATCTTCAACAGTTTGGAAATCAATGGTGACACCAAATGGAGTACCCAACTCGTCGTTTCTGGAGTATCTCTTACCAATAGAGACACCGGAATCATCGATCTTGAATGGAATTTGCTCCTTTCTTAAGCTTCTAGCAATGTCACCACAAATGGCGGTTAGTTCCTTCTTATTTTGTAATGGAACCAAGAGAACCTTGGATGGTGCAACATGTGGTGGAAAGGACATGACTGTTCTGGCAGTATCCTCCTTTCTGGCCCAGAAGCTGTGTTCTAAGACGGCGTATATGATTCTACCAATACCGAATGATGGTTCAATGACAGAAGGAATGAATTCTCTAACGTGGGTAATGTTCTTGACAAATTCAATCTTCAAGAACTTGTCGTCCAATTCAATATCTTCATCATTGGCAACACCTTCGACCTTGAATGTAATCTTACCGTTGGCTTTTAACTCTTCAGCCTTGGCCTTCAATTCTTCTTGTGACAAGGAGTTCAAGTATGATTCAACCTTTGGAGCATCCTTTCTGAATTTAGGACCAAACAGCTTTTTAGTTAGGGTCATTTCCCATTCTTCAACTTCCTTTGGCTCATCTAACTTTTGTCTAACAACCATCTTTTCACCGGTCTTCTTGGAGTGAACAGTCAAGTCATAAGCACTTCTATCAGCACAACCAACACATTCAATCCATCCATAAGAGGTTTGTAATTCGGCATCCCAACAGTCGGCTGCATAATGAGCCATTTCATTGGACATGTGTTGTCTGAATCTCAACTTACTTGGATCAACACCAATCTTGATCAGGAATAAGTAGATTCTGGCGATAAAGTAACCTAAAGTTTCGTTATCAACCATCTTGGTGGCAACAGCTTCACCAATGGTTTTCTCAACAGGAACAGTGGATCCAGATTGCTGAACTTCCTTTGGTAAGAACTTCAACTTCAAATCAGCAACCTCAGTGAATCTTGGGTGAGACTTGTCCTCTGGATCAACAAAGTGTTCAATTTCAGCCATCAAAAATTCTCTGACTCTTAGCAAACCAGATCTTGGGGAAATTTCATTTCTGAAGGACTTACCAATGGACGCAGAGGCAAATGGAATCTTACCGTTGTTGAAGTCTAACAACTTGTTGAAGTTCAAAAATTGACCTTGAGCAGTTTCTGGTCTTAGGTAACCCTTTAATTGACCAGAAGGACCAATAGCAGTTTCAAACATTAAGTTGAAGGCTCTTGGTGGTTCCAAGTCACCTTGGGTTCCAGGGTTCTTGATGTCGTACTTGACCATCAATTCACCTAGTTCCTCACCTGAGTAACCATCAATTTTAGCCAAGACATGTTCGTATTCCTGAACAACATCATCGTCTAACTTAACAGATTGGATTTCTTTGACCTTTTTCTTTCTCTTTTTCTTTTCAGCATCTTCAGCAGCTTGTTCATCAGCATTAGTTAACAAACCTCTGGCAACTTGGTCACCTTTCAATCTGCTTTCCAAAACTTCCTCAACTAAGTGATCAGCTCTGAATATTTCACCGGTTTTTGGATCCTTACACATCCAATCACTGAACTTGTCAACGTGACCGGAAGTTTTCAAGACTTCATAAGGAGTCAACATGGTACAGTCAACTTCCAACATGTCTTCTTCCAAGATGAATTGCTTTCTCCATTGATCAATGACATTGGCTTGGAAGGCACAACCAGCTGGACCGTAGTCAAACAAACCAGCGACAGATCCATATGCTTCAAATGCTGGAGCATAGAAGAATCTGGACTTCAAAGTGGATTCCAAGGATTCTCTGCTGAAAGGAACTTCTTTTTTAGCTTTTTCTAGGTCAAACATAGTGGTATTTGAAGAGGAGTAATATAATCTATGAGCTATTAGCAAGATACTTTTCGAATTGCTAAATTTTAATTTTGAAACTAAGGAATAAATTTTCGGTTACAAATAAAACTTAGAAAGTTATATTATTTCTCTATCTCTTTAGGTATTTTGGTCATGAGTTGTGAATATATGTTGGATATTCAAAGAAACTACCTATGATTCATCATTGTCATTGACATGAATTGTCAAAAAAAAAAAAAAAAAAGTTGAATGTGCAGAAATAAAAAAAATTTTATACGCTGTCTGTTTTGGGAAGGAGCCTGGTTGTGTGGCGGGTAACATAAAAGCCTAAAGTCCGAGTTAAATTTTTACTACATAAATTTTTAAGTTTGAGAGTAAGTGTGAGGAGATCTACACGATACTCTACCTCTTCTACAAGATTTATAAACAACCTCAACTATATCTATAAATTCCTGCTTGTCGTTGATAACAAAGTTCAATTTATTGTTGTCACCTGTATCAAAATCAACCATTATGTGTTTGTTTTGCCAAAAAAACATTATTGCAAAGTCATCATCATCACCAAAGTCATAGATGTCATTATAGTCATCCACTTTGTCTACATCTACGAAATACATTGCAGCCATGTTGATTAGCTTGAATTGCAATGATTTCAGCATGTCATCCATCAGCTTGCATGCTAATCTTGAAGGCCTACCAAACCTGATAATAGCAAGGCGACTGTCATCATATAATATTGCTTGATCAATGTGCCATCCTGACGTTAGTTCTGGTATACCATTCAGAAGAGGCTTCTTTTCATTTTTCTGCACATTCAAGCTAGGCTTTGTATTCATAATTTCAGGTCCTATTTTTTTTAGAATGTATTAAATACAGCTAATGATTGTATACTTTATGGTGTAGATAGCCAAAAATAAATAATAAAAAATAACAAATTTTCAATTTTGAAAAAAAAAAACCTTGAACTATGTTGTGAGCGGGATTTTCAAATCTAGATTATTATCATTTTTTCTCAAAGATAATCGATAAATTTCCAGCATATAGTTGAGTACTTTTTGATATCAATACATCTATCAATAAAGCTTGTTAAAGTATCATTCTTTTTTTTTTTTTTTTAAAAAAAGTTATTTCGAAAATCCTAATAAATCAAAAGGTGAAGGTTGATGAATGGCACTAATATATAATATACGAGAATGACTATTTTATTCACATATCCAGACAACTACTGTTTATATTTACATGTGAGCATATATGCATCTATTATCTCTTACGCTTCGTGTCCTTTGTTGGATCAGGAAGAACATAAGCTTCTTGTGTTTCCTTGGTTTCACCAGTAACATCTGTAGTTCCCAATAAGTCTAAGAAGTCATCCATATTATCGTAGTCAAAGTCGCCTTGGGCATCAGCAGCTTCTTCAACTTGAGCACTATCTGCGACATCTGCACTAGCAACCTTGAATTTCTCTTTGAATTTATCAACTGAAGAGGAGGCGACCTTCTTCTGAGCAAGATCAGGTCTATAGGGATTGTAAATAACATTGGATCTGATATCTTGCAGAGAAACAATCTTCTTTCTTGGGTATTGTGAGTATCTTTTAATGACAGATCCATCTGTGAGAGCAATATGTTGTTCAAACAAATAATAAAGAGTGGCTGGCTTTTCATATGCAGGAAGATGCTTGCCTTCATCAGGCAAGATTATTTTGGTGGCTCCGGACAGGGCATCTTTCTTGGCCAAGTAAGCTTCAAATGATCCATCTGCAGCGGCATAGGATCTTTTCAGTACAGGCAAAACTGTTGCTCTAATATTTGTCAGCATTCCTACTGATGATGATATATAGGTTATGTGGTATTTGTGTATCTATACAAGCCTGTTGTTGAAAGACAGTATGAAGAATTTAAAAGAAAAAAAAAAAAATTGAATGAAAATTTTTTCCCCTCTAAATTTTGGATTTGAGCGTCGTGGAAAAATTTAGTTAAGCGTGTGCTGGATTCTTACTTGTTCGCTACACAAGTTCAAAAAAAATAAAGTTAAAGAAACCTTCACGACTTGTACATCAACAAATATAAAGATCATATATCTGAACATCAGTAGTTTATGTACTGCAAAAATGAAGGCACATCCTCAACAATAGCGTTGTCGATACCCCATTTCTGTAGGAACTTTGGCAAGTTCCCGCCAGCATCACTTGTCGTGGCCATGAACCATTCCAGTCTTTGTTCTTCTATATTATACTTTAGCATCTCCACAGAAACATAATAGCACTTGATTTTTTCACCATCATCTGGCTTACTTCTAAGAGTTACAACATATGAAATCTCATTGTTATCAACCTTGACAGGTTTCGCTATGTAAACCCACTGATAGAACTTTCGGATACTTAGTATGGAGGGCTTTAGTTTGTAGGTGTTTTTGAATTGGACGACAACATTATTTGATCTGATATCCGTCTTCAGTATTTTTGTATCCACAATCGTGTGGATGTATTTTTGCTCCTGCAATACTCTGTTTTCTGCACCATTGGTATTTATCGTGTACTCATTTCCCTTCTGAATGTATCCGTTTAGATTCAGCACAAATTTTTCTCTGAATGTTTTTTCATCAATATTGTCAATAATTGTATATCTCATGCACCAATAATCCACACTGTTGTACTTTGAATAAGTATCTGTACGTAATGTCTTGTAATTGTTTTTGAAGGTTTTGGAATGAGACCAGTTTTTAATATTCAAAAAGTCATGAACTTCCTTCAAAGGGATGTTTGATGGAAGAGAATCAATGTCATCAAAGATGTTGCTTGAAGCTAAAAGGTTGCACAAATATGTCTTGCTCATATGAGCTTATGAGAATGTACAGTGTTGTGGGTCTGAGTTTGGTGAAGTCTTAACAGTTTGAAACCCCCTTAAAAATTTGATCATCAGAGTTTAATCATTAATTCCGAATTTCAAACTCTTTTTTTTCAATTTTCTTCGGCTGAACGAAAAAAAAAAAAAAACTGCTAACAAACGCGTAGGGAATCTTTTAGCTAAATAAACAAATACAATTTAAATGACATTGTACTATTTAAATGGAGTAGCCAAGAACCTCAAGCGTAAAAAAACTATACATCAAAATGTCCAGAAATTATCCCGATGCCGAAACTTTCTTTATCAGAAATAAAAGATATGCACAAGTGAAAACCTTTAGTCTTCAAGACTCACCTACAGTAACCAGCATTGAATTCCCACTTCAATTCAATTCAAAACATAGTGAAAGGACAAACATAGAGAAACTGATATACAAATGTGGTGGTAATCAAGCTGTAAGCCAGTATATAGACGATCTGGAAGAAAAGCAAAAAATTGAAGAGTTTCAACTTGAAAAGAAAAGACTCCTGGCGAAGAAAAAAGTGGATGCTGACTCCAAGAATGTTTTTGAAACAGGCCAGGTAGAGGATGAGGATGAAGAAATTGATGAGGATGAGGATGAAGAAGACGACGAGGACATGGATGTTGATGAAGAGGAAGAAGATGACGACTCAAAGCCAAAACCAAAAGGAGCCAGAAAAAGAAGAAGAAAGGCCAAAGATCTATTGACAAAGCTACATTTGCAACCGGGCATAGGAGACGATGCCTTAATGCTGTATCTCAACAAAACTGAAGACAAAGTGAATGACTTCTTTAATGAAAAGCCTATACTGGGAAGACCGAACAGAGATCAGAAGATAGTACTAAAAATCAAGATTAAGAAAGACACACTTCCAGAAGGTAGCGAGAACATGAGCTTGATCGAGAAACTGTTCACCAAGAATGTCACGTACGAAACAGAGCCAGTGGCTGTTATTGATAGCACAATAAAGTTCAGAATCACAAGTGATGCTCAGTTTGCACTGGACCATAACAAAACAGCGCAAGACTTCAAAAAAAGTATGCTTGATCTGAACTTTGAAGACATCGATTCATTCATTGAGAACTTGAAGGACATGGACAGTGAGCCATGGATGCCAGTCAATACAGAAACAAACTCATATGAACTGATGCCACCGATAAAAACATTCATAGCCGAGATGCCCTTTGAGTATGAGTTCAAGAGTAATAAACTAGCAAGTAAAATAGCAACATCCACATCGGTTTATGTGCCAACATACCAGGTTCAAGTGTCCAGCTTTGAAAAGGTGCCTGATCAACCTTCAGTGGAGCTTCAAGAGAAATGGAGACTTGCAAAGGAAGTCAAAAGATATCCACATTTCTTGAGTATACAAACAGCTTACGATTTCTTCAAAGACTTGGAGGAGATGATTGAGCTGATAAGAGCGAAGTTTGAAGAAAGACCCATCTGGCTTAAAAAACACCTGCAGGGGGTTATCATGGACAAGCCATCTCTGTGTGGAACAACTTTGAAGTACGCATTGCCATTTGTTGCATATAGAATCATGAAGGGTCCGTGGATCCATTCGTATTGCAAATACGGTGTTGATCCAACAAGCGATCCGAAGTATCACTTGTACCAAGTGGAACAATTCAGAATGACAACGAGTCCAAACACAGAGGTTTTCAAGGACTACGAGCCATGCCCCAAGGAATACACAAGCAATGTTCCAGGCAACATAGACAGCAGGTTCTACTTGACAGGAAAGTCCATCCCCTGGTACTCCACATACACCATGGAGGTGCTGATGACTGAGGAGAATGTCCGGGACATCATCCAGAACTCACAGCTGCTGGAGACGTGTGATCCTGAACACGGATGGTTCAATGAGCTCGACACATGGAAGCGGAAGAGACTTGTCAAGTACATCCTTGACTGCCTGTACCAGGGCATCACGGAGTTTTCCGAGGACAAAATCAAGATATACAAGAACATGCCATCAATAAAGCTCTTTGCCCAAGAGTCATCAAACATCGCCAAAAAGAGAGACCTTATGGCACTGAAAAACAGCAGCTACGCCGTTGATCAGAACATCGCTGAAATCAATGACGATGAGCTTGATGAAAAACTTATCGGTAACCTGAATCTGGACGAATGCACCTTTGATGATGTTGTCAATAGAATCATGCTTCAAAACCCAGAGCTTGCTAAAGAAACAAAGGAATTTTACTCGGAATTTATAAAAAATTAAAGTTTTTTTTTTTTTTTTTTTTTTTGTCAACAATTTATTTTTTGAGTTTTACTTTTTCAAAATTGGCTTTGCTTTGAACACTGACGCCAATGTTACAGGTTCCAAGCCTTCATTTTGAGTTTTATATATGTTTGTCGTGTACTTAACAAATGAAACACTCAGTGATTTTTTACACTGCTTAACATTTTCATTCTTGGTGAAATTCCTAGTCAATTTTCTGAATATCGAATCTTTGTTTTTTGACAACTCTAAGATGTTACTGTCACTAGTGGCACTATCTTGATCATTATGGTTGCTAATGACCAAAGAATCAGCATCGCTTGACAACAACTTAGAAAGACTGGTGTCCATCTTTTCATGCTTTCGCTCACCCAAGCTTCCAAAAATCCACCATTTTCTTCCAAAGTTCGATAGCTTGTGTTCGCTATTGGTGCTTTCAGATCCCTTCAATGGAGAGTAGTAGGATTTTCCTTCCGCTAGTATGTCTTTTTTGTTCAACCTTCTGTTTTTTTGATATTGTGGCATATACCTTGGTGGGGCATTTTTTCCCTTCCGCTTTCCATCCTGATTTTCATTTTCTAGTTTTCTTACCATATCTGTTTCAACACCAGCAGCATAACTACTTTGTAACACATCAAGCTCATGCTTTTCAAATCTTTTTACTGTGGTGTTTACTGATATACCAGTTTCAGCTTGTAACGAAATGGTCTGTTTTTTAGCATTGTTCATGTTTTTCAATATCTGAGACCATTTGTGACTTCCTGCTCTTTTTAAGCTTCTTATTTTATTTTCAAATGTTTTTTCTTGGGAAACAAAAGGCTCCTCTTGAGACAGAAAATCATTCTCTAAGATTTCATTCAAAGAGTTTGTTTTTGCATTTGCAACCTCCAAAGCATGGGACTCAGGATCCAACAACTCATGGAAAGCTATAAAGTCACTGGGAGGAGACAAATTTGTTTGCGGGTAATGTGAGCTTGATTCTGAAAGCCCACTACTCTTGGTAACGTCAAACTCCTCAACAGAGCCATGAGAAAATGCCTTTTTAGCGTTATGAGAGGTTAACCCTATACTGTCGTCAACATTTAACAGACTAGACTTGCTCAGTATGAAATGGGATGTTTTCAACTTGAAGATGTCTCTCAAACGATCAGTGCGCTGCTTTATTCTGTCACGTTTTTGCTGCTTCTTAACATCAATGATAAAATGGTTAATGTTTTCAAGCTGAAGATCCGTACCACTCATTTCTTTGTTTATATCTTCATATCTTTGCTGTTCCTTCTTCATAAATCTGTCTATGTTATTTTCATCATTATCAGCTTCACTTAACTTTTCTAGTTCATCTAAAAATAGTTTACTGTTATTGTTAGATAAAAATGATTCTGTTGTTTTGTTTAAAACAGATAGCCTGTAAAATGATGTGTTCTTGTAAGGGTTGGGCATTTTTTCATCGTAGAGATTAGCAGAGTCATTGACAAAATTAGTCAAAGGTTTTCTAGTGTTTGATTTAGCAATTTTGTCTTGATTGGGCAATTGAGAACTTGAAAAAAGGTTTGAGAATATATTTGAGGTCTTTAAAATGTTTACACTGTCTAGATTCAAAGGGGATGTTTGGGCATTCGTAACATGCAATTGACCATTGAACGTATCCAAAGATAATGATGAGCAGCTATGCGATCTTTCATCAGAGTTGTCCATAGCTGGATTAATCTTGCTAATATGTTCCGTTAACAAAATTGAACTTGATAAGACAGGAGCTAAATTATTTTTAACATTATTTGGAAGCTCAAAAAGCTTTGATTGTACTGCAGGATCTATTTTGTTTTTTTTGGATTTGGTAAAGACATCTTTATTATGGACAGACTTTGCTTTTTTTTTACACGGTGTTGAGTGCTCAATTTTATCAGTAGAGGACTTGGGATAGCTTATGTTCAAGTCTGATAGAGCTGAGCCAGAAGAAGCAGTTAAGGCCTCCCACTTGTTGTTATTTTCAAAAGGTAATTGAACTCTATTTGCAGCAAATAAGTTTTGTTTAATTAATTGGTCGTTGGTGTTTAATTTGGGAATTTCTATTGAGGTCATGATATTATTGTTGGTTGCTTTAGCTATTTCTTTTGAACATTATTAAAGAATAATTAAAAAAGGTAATACTTTTTTACGTTATTGATGACAACGTTGTTTTTCAAAAAAAAAACTAAACAATTTAAAGGAGAATATAGTTTGATTAACGTATTAAACAATGTAGCTACTTATTGAACATGTCACTAAAACAATATATTAGCATTAGTATTCAAAAGCTAATATTACTCCGTTATATTACAAAAACATAATGTCACATGTTAAGCAATAATACCTTTGCTTCCCACTCACAATTTTTTTTCTTGGGAAAATATTAATTGATTAAACAGTTTCCTAATATGATAGGTCACGGATTTACTTTGTAGCATAGTTGAAGGTAAAAAATAAGAAACATAATTTGCTTTTTGTGTCATCATGAGAGTGTTATAACATTTCAATGGTGTTTTTTTGTTACAATTTTTTTTTCTGAGACTTTAACTACGGTGTATATTTTAGGAAATTATTAGTAGATATAATTTTTTTTTTTATTATTAAGTAAGTAACAAAAAAGGAGAAAGACTTATAAGCACTTACCACATTAGGAAATAAACGTGGTGTAAATGCATATAAAAACACTTTTAACCATTCTCTTTTTTTTTTTTTTCCTACACATTTACTAAAAAAATAGAGGTACGAGAAATTTCTGGTTGTTTGTTTTTTTTCTTCCCTCCTTTAATGGTCCTAGCATGTAGAAAAAAAAGGCTACTTGTGCGTAGTTTTCTAAGGGTGTCTTATCTTCTTTTTTATTATTCTTCTTTTAGAAGTACAAACACTTTCTGTATTCATCACAAATTAGGAAGGTAACCTTCCTTTCACAACTGATGTGTTTCATTTTTTAAAGAGAGGAAAATTTTTTTTTAATGTTTTTCCTTGAAAATAGTGGGTGTGTTTTTGTTGGGTGGGTGGCAATTGAAGTTGCCAATATAAAAGAAAATGAATGTTACTTAGTACACTTTTTTAATTTTTATTGAATTCATTTCTTTTTTTATTCTTTTAATTTCTTTCAAACATTTCTATAATGTATATAAGTTATGTCTCTGATGTATAATCCTTTCTTTTTTTAAATCTTTTCTCATCGTCTTTTTCTATTCATTTTATAAACATTAAAGAGGTTTAAAAAACCAGTCATTAACAATAATTATATAAAAAAATGGGTAAAGAAAAATTACATATTAACGTCGTTGTTATCGGTCACGTCGATTCCGGTAAGTCCACTACCACCGGTCACTTGATTTACAAGTGTGGTGGTATCGATAAGAGAACCATTGAAAAGTTCGAAAAGGAAGCCGCTGAATTAGGTAAGGGTTCTTTCAAGTACGCTTGGGTTTTAGACAAGTTAAAAGCTGAAAGAGAAAGAGGTATTACCATTGATATCGCTTTATGGAAGTTCGAAACTCCAAAGTACCAAGTTACCGTTATTGATGCTCCAGGTCACAGAGATTTCATCAAGAACATGATTACTGGTACCTCCCAAGCTGATTGTGCTATTTTAATCATTGCTGGTGGTGTCGGTGAATTCGAAGCCGGTATCTCCAAGGATGGTCAAACCAGAGAACACGCTTTATTGGCCTTCACCTTAGGTGTTAGACAATTAATCGTTGCCGTCAACAAGATGGACTCCGTCAAGTGGGACCAATCCAGATTCACTGAAATCGTCAAGGAAACCTCCAACTTCATCAAGAAGGTTGGTTACAACCCAAAGACTGTTGCTTTCGTCCCAATCTCTGGTTGGAACGGTGACAACATGATTGAACCAACCACCAACGCTCCATGGTACAAGGGTTGGGAAAAGGAAACCAAGGCCGGTGTTTCTAAGGGTAAGACCTTATTGGAAGCCATCGACTCTTGTGACCCTCCATCCAGACCAACTGACAAGCCATTGAGATTACCATTACAAGATGTTTACAAGATCGGTGGTATTGGTACAGTACCAGTCGGTAGAGTCGAAACCGGTGTCATCAAGCCAGGTATGGTTGTCACCTTCGCCCCAGCCGGTGTTACCACTGAAGTTAAGTCCGTCGAAATGCACCACGAACAATTAGAACAAGGTTTACCAGGTGACAACGTCGGTTTCAACGTCAAGAACGTTTCCGTCAAGGAAATCAGAAGAGGTAACGTTTGTGGTGACTCCAAGAACGATCCACCAATGGGTTGTGCTTCTTTCAACGCTCAAGTTATCATCATGAACCACCCAGGTACAATTTCTGCTGGTTACTCTCCAGTCTTAGATTGTCACACTGCCCACATTGCCTGTAAGTTCGAAGAATTAGTCGAAAAGATTGACAGAAGATCCGGTAAGAAGATGGAAGAAAATCCAAAGTCTATCAAGGCTGGTGATGCTGCCATTGTCAAGTTTGTTCCATCCAAGCCAATGTGTGTCGAAGCTTTCACTGAATACCCACCATTAGGTAGATTCGCTGTCAGAGATATGAGACAAACTGTTGCCGTCGGTGTTATCAAGTCCGTTGACAAGTCCCAAGCTGCCGGTAAGGTCACCAAGTCTGCTGCTAAGAAGATGTAAATTTGACTAACGATATTAAACAAAACTCTGTGTTTTTTTTCTATATTCAATAAAGTTAACTTACAAAAGCTATGCTAGTGAACTCCAGTATAAACTCTATAATCCTATATAATTATTTATATGATTAAAAAAAATTTAAAAAAAAAAAAAAAATAAAACCAAAACCAAAAATAAGCTGTTCAAGTTTTTCTCACGTTGTACTCAAGGCTTTGTTTTTTTGATCTTGAAGGTTTCTATACAGTGTTGGTAATTCAAATATTAAAGTGATATTAAATATAATCTCAACAATTACTGTTATACCAAAAAAGTAATTGTTTACAAATTAAATAATAAAAGAATAATGCTATTGATTTAATTGTTAAATCTTTTTAACTTACTTTAAAAAAACTTTTTCAATGTTTGCTTATTTGTAAACAAGTTCTAAATATTTTCTTTATATACAAAACTGTTGGCATGCTTGTATGTTATACGTTGATAAGTCATGCTTTTGCTTATTTCAATCAACAGGGCACCTCCATACAATTTAGCAAACATCTCCGTGTTACACTTTCTATACTCCAATCCAGTTGAATAGACCACATTCTTCACAGTAACCATGTTTTTCTGCAAGTGAACTAGTTATCTTGTTGTTCCATGTTCTGTGAATTTTCCCCCCTGCTGGTACACCAAAATCTAAAAAAAATTCCAAAACGCGAAAGTTACACTATTTTTTTTTTTTTTTTTTTTCTTTTTTTGAAAAAACATGGCTCTATCAGTAACTTATCTTTCTGAAAGACTTTCAACCAAACCACAAGATATACTGATTACATGCAAGAAGAGGCAGAACTGGAAAACTTCAAGCCTGAGGCATGGATAGCCAATGCTACATCATCTACCACCATAAGTTTGGTTGACAGTGAGGAAGGCCAATTAGCATCTTTCAAGCCTAGCTTCACATATCCCATCTTTGGTGAAACTGAACAAGTATTTGGATACAAGGACTTGAAGATTATCCTGGCTTTTGACTCCAAGAATTTTACTCCATTTTTGAATGTCAAATACAGTGAAAAGCTTGATGATGACTTGCTTTATGAAAAGGCAAAAATGGATGCAAATGTTGGATACCAAGATGAAGATGAAGACGAAGAAGAACACAACTATGAGGAAGACGAGGAAAAAAATGAAGAAGACTTTGAAAGCGATGAACCTATTGAGTTTGATCCCTTGGTGAAGCTTGCAAAACTATTGCCTCATGAAGATTTAACCATAAAGGATGAAGAATCATGGACCAAGAAGTGCCATGATGATAAAGGCTTGGTGAAAAGGATTTTGACTACAAACGGAAATGTGATTAGCACTTCAGAAAAGGCAACCGTCTACAAGATCAACATCTCCAACTTCAAGCTAATACACGATAGATTAAAGTTGTTCTCCTTGCTTTTTATTGAAGGCGCAAGTTACATTCAAGATGACGATGACATCTGGGATGTTTATATTATGCTGGAACAAGGCACCGACAAGGTCATTGGATATGCCACTTGCTATAAGTACTGGAACTATAAAGGGGGCAGCAAAACCTTTGACTCTTTGGAAGAAGTTCCTCAAGACTACTCTTTCAAAGGTAGAATATCGCAATTTTTGATCTTCCCAACATTTCAGAATAAGAAATTTGGCTCTTTATTGTATAATGGCATATATGATCACTGGTTGAAAGACAATTCCATCATTGAAATTAACATAGAAGATCCCAACGAGTCTTTTGATGCTATGAGAGACAAAAATGATTTTAACAGAATTGTGAAATCAACAGAAGTTATGTCAATGATTGATCCAAACATGTTTTTGCAATCCAAGCTGTCAAAGGATGACTTGGAGAAGCATTACACCAAAATAGTTAATTATTTACATGAAAAGTTGAAGATTCAATTCAAACAGGCTCAAAGACTATTAGAGATGGTATTCATATATTTGAACTTGGATGCTTTTGTAAAGTTGATAATGATGAAAAGAGTCTACAAGCAAAACTATGAGCTTTTAATGGATTTCTCCAAGGAGGATAGAAACGAAAAACTTGCTGAAACAGTAGAAAACATTAAACAAGAGTATTTTGAAAGAATATCACTGCTAATTGAAAGTGACGAACCACCTGCCAACAAAAAACAAAAAGTATAAAATTATAATACCTATATATAGATCTAAGCTTTGTATTAATCTGTTTTACTTCTTCTCAATGACTCTGTAATGCAAGAGAACATAGCCTAAGGTCATGAAGAAGAGTATGTATCCCATTAAGATACCCATATCTCTGGTCAAATTCAAGGCATTGAAACCAACTGTGCTTAATATAGTGGCCCCTGGAACTTCAATTGTCAGACCTAGCTTTTCGTCTTTTAATGTTAGGTCCTTGACTTCGTTGATGATCAAGGCCTCGTAACTGTAGAAGAACAAGCTTCCATTCTTCATGTATTTGAAAAGCTCATTAGTTATGTGCGAAGTATTGATGAATAATCCTGAAAACAAAACAGACCATAGTAGCAACAACACTGTGAACATAATGGCTGCATTTAAGTCTTGGAAGAATATACCAACAGTTAGAATCTCAAAGGAAATTGCAAAATTGAACAGGATCATGATTCCTAAAAACTTGAAAAAGTAACTGAAGTCACCACCATGGGATCCCATGTTAAGTCCTACCAATGGATAAATAATCAATGCCAAAATGAATGGAGGTATCAATCTCAGCGGAATTATATCACTGACAATTTTGCTAACGTAATAGGCAGAAGGGTGGTAGTAGCTATTTGATCTTTCCTTTAAAAATATCAGCCTTTCCAAGTAAAATGATGAAAGACCTGTGAAGGCCAGGAATCCAGAAAACAATATCAAAAAGAAAAAGAGCCCCATTCTGTTTTGGAAACCAGTCAAGTCATTTTGAACATTGTGATACAAAGACCCTAGAAAAACCGATATACCGACACTTAATAGATAGTTTCCTAAGAGTAACTTCGGGTTTCTGTAAACATTCTTAAAGGTTCTTGATGACAATATCAACACTTGCTGAACCCAAGAGGCTTGTGATTCATAATGGCTTGCTTTGAAGCTTTCACCGCCAACATTGGATGACTTTATTTGATAAAGTAACTCAGAGTAAACTTGAGAGCCGATGAACTTAGTGGCTAAATCATGATTGGCTAAGGCGTGGCCCTGGTTACGTCTTTTGTTAACCTTAGAGCTAACTGAATTATAGTTATGTTCATCATCGTCTGGAGAGCATAACAAGTGAGATATTTCACCATATTCTTCATTACCAGCCGAATGGCCTTGCAAGAATCCCTGTGACAAAGGTTTGTACTCTTCTGAGCCGTCAAAGGTGATGTCCAATAAGAAGTCAGCTATGTTAGTATACCTTGGACATTCATACCCACTGTTAATCAAAAAGTCATTCAACTCGGTAACAGGACCAGAGAAATACATTTCACCATCACCTAAGAATACTAATGAATCAAATTTCTTAAACACATTGGCTCTTGGCTGATGGATAGAGCAAACAACAGTGGTGTTATTTCTGGTGACCAAATCCGACAAGCAGTCAATAACATTTTTACTGTTAGCAGAATCCAAACCCGATGTGGGCTCATCCAAAAACAAAATGGAGGGTGACTTAACAAGTTCACAACCTATCGCGACTCTTTTTCTTTCACCACCACTTATACCCCTGGTAAATTCATCTCCTATCAAGTGATCCTTGATGTCATAGATTCTTAGATCCTTTAGAACCTTGATAACAAACTTCACCTTGGTTTCATAAGCCATGTTTTTTGGCAGTCTTAACAGGGCACTGTTCAAGATAGTTTCATAAACAGTCAGAGTTGGTAAGAAGTAATCATCTTGATCGACAAATCCAATTGACTTCATCAAACGAGAACTACCATCTTTGTAATCCTGGCCATTGATCTTGATACTTCCAGATATGGTTCCTGATTTCTTTTTGTTCGAGAGAATATCAATCAGAGTTGATTTACCGCTTCCACTGGGACCCATGATGGCAGTTAGTCCAGGCTTGATAATACCAGTAATACTCTTCAGAATTGGTGTCTTTCTGGATTTAATGCTGTATACAACATCCTCAAATGTTAAAGTTACACCATGCCTTTCAGAGTTCAAAAAGTTCTCAAATTCATCATCCTCGGTGCCATCATCAAGCTTCTTATAGTCACTGCTGAAAATTGGCGACTTTGAAATAAAGTCAACGGCCAGTCCTACTAAGAAGATGACAAAGATTGCAAAAGCCGATAGTCCACTGATTTGTTTCCAGGAAAGTTGCTTTTTAGCAGGTTGAGAGTATCCTGGTATTTGTGAGTAGTGCAAACATTCGGCTCCGTTACATTTTAGGGCAATGTAAGGATCACCAAACAGGGTGGTAATCAAATCATTGATGGCAGGCTCAGTGAATTTACACTCTTTCGTTTCAACATTGCACGTGAACTCACCTGGTCCTTGAATAGTTTCTTCCAAGAAGTCAGAAATATCTATAAAACCACTCTTACCACACAAAAACTCACCTGGAATACATTTACATTGTGCAGTTTCACATTTGTAATGAGTCGAGTTCTTGTTCAGATCGTAAGTGAACTCACAAGTGTCAAACCCACAGTAGAAGCTTTCTACTTGGTTTGTCCAGAACTGGAAGTAACATTCCTTATCGGAGTTGTCACAGTGGAAAGAGACTTGTGGCTTTTGATTTGGTAACAGTTCTATAATTTTCTCATTTGTAACGTCACATGCTTGGTAGATTTTGTTCACCATCATACCGTTAGTGTTACAGACAGCACCTTTAGCCAATTCAGGATCATCAAAGAAACTTTGACAAACTTGGTCTTCAGTACACAAGTTACAATTGATACCATCCCATCCATCTTCACATACACATTGCTCAGTGTACGTGTCGTTGTTTCTTGTTGAGTTTCTTAATGGTCTCTTTGAATTATCTAAATCCAAACCTCCACAAGCAGGAACAGAACAGTCTTGACCACCAAACCCGTCCATACACTCACACTGGCCATTGTACTCATTACAGGTGGAAAATTGCTGGCAAGTAAAAAGAGGCAGCATGCAGTTGAAGCACGGAGGACATTCATCATCTTTATTTCTATCTAAAGGTATGTAATTTGCGTTTGGCTTCACAGGCTTAAATGCGTGTGACAAGCTAGTAAAAAGCAAGCACAGATGTATGCTTTTGAGTAGTAATCTTGCAGCACCCATCAAGACAACTAACTTCTATTATGGATATTGATTTTGTGGTTTCCTTGATTTGATTATGACTCAAAGTTGTTATTTTTACAGAACAGAATGATGAATAGTTTTTGAAGATAAAATCTGTATCTTTCCCTTATCTGAGGTTACTCCAAAAAAAAAAATGGAAAATGAAGGGAAATACCAATATAAGTTAAGTCCGTAGAAAAAGTAAACGTGACCATTTCTCAAAACAAAAAGCTACGCACACCTAAATAGGAAATTGTTAGAAAGCTGTTTTGTCAGGGCAAAGAAAAGTATATATCACGGATGGATTTTTTTATAAACAAAAAGCAAATAAACATCAGAAAGAAAAACAAACACGAAAAGATTAAAGACACAATCAATCCAAAAGAATATAACACGTACAGATATGAACACCTACTTTATTAGTATTCAAAGACAGTATGTTCCTGTGGATCAAGACATACACTCAAATAACCTGGTTCTTCTCAATAATGGCACTTTGCTTGTTAGTACGGAGTATGATTCATCTATAATTCCCAATGATCTAACCATAGCCAACCTAACCAGAATATCCATTGATCCTAGTGAAAGTGAATTCAAGAACATTTACAAAAGTTCCTTGATCAACTTTCAGACTCAATCGTATTTGGAGCAAAACAAATATGCCATATACACAGATACCCTAGAGTATCACAAGCAGCCAATGTTTAATTCCACATACAAAACAAAGTTCACGAAAATTCTAAAGAATAAAACTAATCAGTCTATTGTTTGTTGTCTTACCAATAACTATAACATTTTGGTGTATAGTTATATGGACGGTAATAACAACAGCATGACTTTTTTGCAAAATCTTACCTATAAAAGGAAAGAAGTCGATGCAGATAACATAGACATTGATGAACTTTCATTTGATCTTTATTACGATATGGAATTTGACTATACAAATGAGTTTTTAGCAGTATCAAACAGAAACGGAGATCTGCTGATATTTAAGTACAGTCCACAACTACAGAGATTTGAGTATCTTACTTCTGTCGACAACATATGTACTGAAAAAGATGACGACTATGTTGTTCAGCTAAGATGTGTAAAGAGTGACTTTTTGAATGAATTGAAGTTTGTGGCCAAAAGTTACAGAAATGAAGTGTATTTAGTAACGATCAATACTGAAGACAGTACACAAAGTAGTTTTATCAACATTTGCATAAAACATAAAGATTTCATGATTTCTGACTTTATTAAATTGGATGGAAGCTGCTTTTATTACATAAGTGCTAATAAACTTTATAATCAGAGCAATGAGGAGTTATACACTTTCGAGAACTATGATACCAAAAAGATTCTATATTTGGCTAAGAAGACTCAGCTGATAATATACTCTTTGAATGAGTACGTACTGTTTGATGTTGCATCAAATAAAGCCATTAAGAGCCCCATAACAAGGTTTTTGATAAAAAAGTTTTCCGCTAGCAAGCTTGACAACCCAAAGTTGTCTTTAAACATTCACGGAATTGATATAGCCAATGACGAATCATTCATAGCGATTGCTTACAGCTTTAGCGTCACTTTTGGGATCACCTATAATCGGAAATCATGCAGAGAACTTTGCGTAACATTTTTCAAAATTGATGATAACTGGACAATGATTAATCAACAACATGTTGATTCCTTAAAGCTGTGGTATTTTCAATATAAGTTTTTTGGTGACAAGCATGCTATTAATTACAGTGATTTGCTTGATCAAGAAAAGGTTTCTAGCACACAGAATGTAAATGATGCCCTATTTCAAAAGCCCTTCGATGAGTTTATTCAAAGATGTGTTTTAGATGATGCGTTTTTCGGAATTCACAAATATGCATTTTTGACCAATGAAGATAGCGTTTATGAATCAGCTTTGTACTCAAAGATTATGCATTTGTTATATGAATACGCTGGTCATCACATTGACGAGTTTGAGAATGATTTAGATATATTTTCCATCAATCTTATTGCTAAAAAGCTTGGGAAACCATGCCTATTTTCTAAGACTAGAATTAATGAAATTACAATGAAAGGAGAGTTCATCGATGAGACATTTGATCTAGAAAATTGTTACAACAACAATCATCTAGTGTCAAAGGAAGGCCATGAGTGGAAATCATGCTTTTTAACTCAGCTGCCCATTTTGTCAACACACACAAAGTGTTGCAAGATGGTTAACTCCTACATCATAGATATAAAAAAAGATGAACACTTAAATGAATACGGATGGTTCACTTCAACATTACTATCAAAGTTAGCCTCCAAATGTGTAGTCACTGGAATGGCATATGTATAGACATTACTCTTTTTATTTTTCTTTATCTATATAGAAATTTTCGATGTTTTTCAATATATCACTAAAGTTTTGATCTTCAATGATGGCATCACGCACCCATTTAGAGATCTTGGACTTTATATTGAAACTATTGTACCTGGAATCCATAAGAACAATATGTGCATAGTCATTGATGTGCCTTATCGATCTCCCTATAGCTTGATTGACTTGTCTCATCACAATATTATCAATAAACTCATTGAACTTGGTACCTAATTTTTTTTTAATCAACTCCATTTCATAGGTGAATGTGTTGGGATAGGGCAGTCCCAAACATATAATAGTTCTGGCCAAGTCATCATCAAAGTTAATCCCTTCACTGAGTTTCCCACCAAAGACAGCAAACAAGACACTATCCCGGTTCTTTTCCTGAATCGTCTCACAATACTTTTCAAAGACGTTTTTTTTGGTGGTATCGTTCTCTTTAAATATCATTTTCAAGTTATCCATTTGGCTGTATATTCCATTGATCTTGTCTGTCTTCTTCCAAAACATTAACAAATGGTTCAGGTATTCATAACTTTGTACAAATATAATACACCCTCCTGGTGACTTTTCTAAAATTTTGATAATTCTTCTACCCACATTAACCATGAAGTTTTGGTCAGATCTTGAAGATTGAATAAACTTAAATTCAGGCAGAATTTGACAAAGAATGTTTTTTTTGGGAATAACATGCCCCAATTCAAGTTTTATGCTTTGCTTTTCAAAAATTTCTCTAGTTCGTTGATTGTTGTGGAACAAAATGTCAAATTGATCAAAAGGTTGCATTGTTCCCCCAACCAGTATCATCTTGCTACATTTCTCTATAACATTACTGACATTGATACCTGGAGAAAACGGCAAGTATTTTAAAGTCCTATTCTCAAAGTACCATTCCCCATCAGTGGTCTTATTGTTTGTCAATATAGACAGAAATTTAATGAGTTTGAAGAGCAAAGGTGTTTTTGATGTTACTATATCATTTTTGATCATGTATGATTGTAATTTTTGGGGCAAGTAACTTGTTTCCACAAATTTAATAATCTCATTTGCATTCAGTCTTAAAAATGGCAGCAGATTTGTTGTCTTTTTATCAGCATACTCCTCTTCAAAATAATGAATCAAATCAGCAACAACACCTTTCACCTTGTTTAGTTGGTATATGTTTCGTTGAGCCAATTTTTTTTCAAACCTCTCCATGTATATGTTAAGACCATTTTGAATTGATATTAGTTCTGTTAGTGATATATCAACTCTGTTCATGTCAATTAATGTGTTAACCAGGTTATGTGCTTCATCAACTATCACAATACTGTTAGTTAAGTCAATTTTGTTATCATTCATAAATAAGAGCTGATATGGCATGGTAATAATTTCAGCTGTTTCAACCAGAGGTTTTGTCCCATAGTAAGGGCATTTTTTAGACTTCTTTCCTATTTCATGTAAATCTTCTATATCAACAATTGTTTTGTATACTTCTGGTGCTGGAAAATTTATGATACTGTTGGTGCTTGAATCTCTCAAATTTCTAAAATACACACAGTTATTATCCTTTCTCAAATCTTGACATTTATCATTGATTTGTTCAACTGAGAGAGTCTTTGTGTTTATTTTGTCATTGCAGCAAAGTTGCCTTTTAGAGCCTACAGGCAATAACTTTACCTTTTCTCTCTCACTTAATATAGATTTATGGCAAAACTTGAAGTTCTTGAATGAAGAATGTAGTTTGACCTTTCTTAACTGTTGAGAAAACTGCTGCAACTGAGAATGAGTTCTTGAAGTGAAGATAATTTTGATGGGTTGCTTCAAATTTGGAATAGATTCATTAGACGGGGATTTCCCATCAGGAGTGGAACTTTTGATTCTTTTTAGTAGGGAAGCAATTTCATCTTCAACGGTATCTGTTGTTATAATCAATTGGTCATCGTCTTCTTTATCAACTCTCAAGGAAGTGACGGTGTTACTTTCACCACCAAGACGCCGCCTTTTAACTTGCTGTTCATCTAAAGACCTTACGCTCCCATTGAGTACAAAATTATCAATTGATTTCTCAAAGTCCTCAAAAGGCTTCAATGCTTGATCGCCCATGTTTTGCTCATAGGATGTTGTTATCCAATCTGGATCCTCATCATCGTCAGAAAATGAAAAGCTATCATTATCGTGTTGCACATCATTTTCACCTTTGTTCTGTGTAATTTTACTAAGCTTAACATCTCTCAAGTAAGTCATCACAGGACATATTATTGACAGTGTTTTTCCCGTACCTGTTGGTGATTCGTAAAGAGCAAGCTTGTTGCAATGTTCACTATTAGCCGAAAGCAAATCCGTGTATATGCTATTCATAAGCTCCAATTGCGTTTCATAAGGCTTATAAGGATGATTGTAAGTTTGCATAGTAATATCAGAACTATTCGGTTTCCACAAGTGTTCTTTATCCTTCAGCACAATTGATGGTTGGCATGTGGTAATGTCCTAAAGGCGCCAAAAGTGTTAATATTTCCTGACTAGGAAGTGTTTTTTTTTTCATTTCGCAATTTTTCAGTTCCAGGCACAATACGCAAAAAAGGCGGTTCTTAGCAAAATCCAAACCAAAAAAAAATAAATCCCTGTGGAGCGGTCCATCGATGTTACCCCCTCCCCTTTTCTAATTTTCCGTTACGTAATTGTAGAAAAAAACAACTCTTGATGATGGAAAACAACATGTTTATCACACTTCATTTTAACCTTAGCCAAATAGACTTGAAAGAAATCCAAGCATAAACGAGCTATTACCAAACCAACAAGCTACTAATTGAGCAGATAAACAGTCATAGAAACTCTGCTTATATTTTATTTTGCCTTTTAATTCATTTATTTGTCCTATCTTCAGGAGATCCTTAAAATTACTGACTATAAATCTTAACAGTAAACACATTTTATATTAAAGCATTTTCTATTTCAGATATAATGTTTCATGATACAGAAAATTCATCCACAGAATCAAAACCTAGTAAAGCCATTAAACAATCTGGATTTGGGCTAAAGAAGAAAATAAGAAGTGGATACAACAAAAGATTCGGCTCGATCATAAGTTCCAAGCATAGCAGTAGCCAAGAAGATGTTGACGATGAGTCATCGTACAGAGAGAAGAATGAAAATGATGCTCAAACATCAGAATCAGAAAAAGACAAACTCAGCAGTCTAAACACATCTTCTCAGCTAAATACCAATCAACCTTCCAATTCATCCTTTTATCTATTCAGAAGAAACAACAGTAGGACGAACAGTAGAAGTAATTCCTTGGTTAACAGTCTATATCTTCATAATATAAACACAGGGCTTCAAAGTGGTTTAGACATTAATGGTGGGAATGTATCAACACCTGTTAATGCCGTG
Source organism: Hanseniaspora lachancei (assembly GCA_030567275.1). NCBI lineage: Eukaryota > Fungi > Ascomycota > Saccharomycetes > Saccharomycodales > Saccharomycodaceae > Hanseniaspora > Hanseniaspora lachancei. Next base: position 104,371 of record JAJLRX010000232.1, on the reverse strand, counting down.
AATACAATTTCTGGGTTCACGACTCCTAAGATGGGTCCTATGACGCCAACATATCCGTACAACACCCACAGGTACCAGAATAGCATATCTTCATTTTCCTCTATAGATTTGGAAAATAGTCAATCAGCTAACAGTAGCAACATTGATCTAACGAATGATTTCATAAACATTTTCAAGCAAGAGTATGAAAATCATTGCATGAATCCCAAGATTACCCCATTCGACCAAAGCAATCCTCCACCTGGTGTGGTTGAGATAGTATATCAAAGAAGTATTAGACTATGCAAGAAAAACAAGATGTATGCGTGTAAAATTAACAAAAACAACTTAAATCTGGACAACAATCACAAGCTGTTTCATATCTTAAAACATATAATAAAGGAAAATCTGTCATTCAATAGTAGAAGAAATGTGTCAAGAGCAAATTCAGTTACATCATTTCAACTGGATACTAGCTATCAAAGAAGCAACAGCAATTTGTTGAATACCATGAGTTCAACCATAGGTAATGTTTCTACTAAAGGGTTGATGAACTTCAAGGGCAACACAGATGATAAGGATGATTTGAAAGAGAGTACATCCAAAGATGTAAGGTCTTTACTTGATGAAAATAACGATTCAAATCAACCTCAAGAAAGCATTCTCAACACTCCAACAAAGAACGCTAACAAGGAACAAGGAATACTCCCTCAAAAGAAAAACACATCAACTAACCCTATACTGTTCTCTCCAAGAAAGCTGAAACGAGACAGTAAGCACATGGAATTTGAAGATGAATGTGAACATGAAGACATTGATGTGCTCATAGGACAAATACACAAGCCAGACTTTTTGACAAGTAGAATAATGGAGGGAAACAATATAAATACAAACTTTAAGTACTCAAGTGAGAAAGACGACAGTGATGATTCCAGTATAACCAACGCCCAGGAGAGAGATGAACACGAGAACATTCAAAAAGTTGAACTGAAACAGGCTCCTTTTATAACTAAAAAAAGTATATAGACAATCATCTAAAATTCCAAGTTTCATGCTAATATCATAATTGATTTGATAAGGTTTTATAACTTGTTTATTTCCGAAATCACCAATTTCTTTTCTTTTTTTTTTTTTTTTGAAATTTGATTGCAATTTTGGCTTAAGCTCAATTACCATTTTGGGTTATTTTTGAATTTTCTGTTTGTTTTTTCTTCTCAACAGTCGAAACTTGAAAATTAGGAAAAATCAAATTTTGCTAGTAAATGTTGTATGTCAATGTTCTTTCAAGAACGAGTTTCTACAACATTATTATAGTGGATAAACCATATAGCACAATATCAAAAGGTACATAAAGAAAAATAAGGTATATATTGTAATAGCAACGTCATTCCGGCACATACTTTAATCACCTTTATACCACCAGTAAATTCATATTTAACAAACAAATATACATAAAATGGACTCTTATGATGCTAAAGAGAATCTACTTAACTTGGAAGTTGAACTGTCCAAGTTAAGAAAGCACAAAAAATCTAAGCTGGAAAATCAAAAACACATAGCCATTGTTCTTGAGGCTGTTGAAGAGAACTTTGAAGACATATCCACCACAACTGTTACTCACTACATGATTTCATTGCTATCCTTGCTCGACGAATCTCTGGATTCCGAAACCAAGGAAATCACCGATCTAACCATGGCCAACTCAGCCATGTACTTACTTGACATTGTTTTCAAGTATGCTTCTCCTGTTATTTTGAGAGAAAAATTCATTGATTTATTAGCCAAGATCGGTCCATGCATTACTGATGAAAAAACCGATGCTCCATTGCTAAAGGCATCCATTGGAACTTTGGAAAACCTACTCAAGAGCCAAGACTTGAAAACCTGGGTCAACAAGGATAACTTGCAATTGAATCCATTGAGAGGATTAAACGCCATTTTGGAGTTGTGTTTGGATTCCAGACCAAAGGTCAGAAGAAGAGCTTTGGAAGCCATTGAAGGAATTTTATCTGTAGTTCCTTTGGGTACCAAGGAAGGTGTTCATGATCATGTTGCCAGTAAAAAAATTATTGATTATGGTATCAATGCCTTGAAGACAGTTTCCAGTAATAGTGGTAAAAACGATAAGGAAACAAGCAACATGCAAATTCAACTGTGTAAGCTGTTTGAAATTATAGTTGTTACAAATCAATACCCTGCTGACAAGTTGGAAGTCCTTATCAACATTTTGCTAAAGTTGTGTAAGAATAATGAAAACAACTTGTTTTTGATTTCAAACATCTTTGGATTATTCACTAAAATATTCACAAATGACTCCATTGACATTGAACAAATATTGAAGTCTGTCTTGGCCTTGAAGCCGTCTTTGAATGATGAATTACTAGCCTCTAACTGGTGTGACTTGATATCCAAGGGTTGCATTACTCTGTCTAAAAAGAATGATTTGAACTTCTTTTTGACTGACTTTTTGCAAATTTTCAACACTCTGAAAAACTTCTTAACCAGTGATAACAGCAAGATTGTTAACAGATGCTTTGTTGCATTGACAAACTTGATTGAAAGTTGCCTAAATCAAACCTTTATGGTCACCGAAGACATGAACATTGAAGGTAACATAGAACAAACAATTGAATCCCTGGGTAACGAATTGCTAGATATGTTATCCTCCATAAACTATTCCAGAGCCATTCCTGAGGTTTTGAACATCGTGGCTTTAGTTTTGAACAAAGTTTCCCTAAAGGCTGACAAGAAGGTTTATGTTGACATATTGAAGCAAATTGGTGAATGGAGAACTAATGCTGAAACTACAACCGTTGAGAATGTTGCTGAAATTGAACTGGTATTGGGCGCTTACTTGAAGAACTTGGGTACTGACAAGGTATTGCAAGTGCTGCCATTGAATTTGTCCAAGAAAACCATGAATAACGGACCTGGTAGAGCTTGGTTTTTCCCATTGATGAGACAGTACACTAGATACTCAGAGCTGTCAATATTTGTTAATGAAATGATGCCGGTTTTGGAACTGTTTAATGAGAAGATGGAAAACTCCCCAAAGGAGTCTATGGAAAGAAAAATCTTTGAAACCATTGTTGATCAAATATGGCATTGTTTGCCAAGCTTTTGTTACTTGCCAAAAGACTTGACTGTTAGCTTCAATGATCAATTTGCCAGTGACTTGTGTAATGTATTGTATTCCAATGTTGAGTTAAGACCAACAATCTGCCATGCGTTAAGAAACTTGGTTGATAGCAACAAAAATGAAGTTGAAGATTTGATTTACAAAGATTTGTATTTCCCTGAAGAAGTGTTGAGCAGCAACTTGGAGTACTTGAAGAAAACTAAGGTTAGCAACATGCTTTCTGTCTTGTTCAACTTGTTCTCTCAAACTCACCCTACAAAGAGACATTTCTTGCTAACAACCATAGAATGTTACTTGAACATTGCCACCGAAGACGATATCAACAAGACATTTAATAATGTGTGTACCATGTTGAAGACAGAACTGGACAAGGAATCTACTTTGAAAAACAACAAAGAGGATTCACCAGCTGCCACCTTGATGGACATCATTGTTACCATGATCAAATATTTACCAGAGGCTTCATTCACAATTTTGTTCTCAATCTTCAACATCACCATCAAGATGAAGCATCAAACAATCCAAAAGAAATCTTACAGAATCATCTCTAAAATTTCTGAAATTCCTAATGGAAAGCAGGCCATAGCGCAATTCATTGATGGTTTGGAAAATGTCATGGTTGAAGAATACGCCAACCTGCTAACAAATGCCAGAGCCAGTAGATTACAGGCCTTGAAGACCTTGATTGATTTATTACCAAACGATCACATGCACTTCATTGTGAACATTATGACTGAGTTGGTACTGTCCACAAGGGATGTCAATGAAAAAACTAGAGAGTTGAGTTTTGGTATTTTGATTAAAATAACTGACATTTTCTTGAACAACAATGGTTCGTACATACTAGACTTCCAAAGATTGCCAGGAATAGAAAGCAACGAAAGAGTGACTGTTAACTTCAACAATTTGTTGGAGTTGATGTCTGCAGGAATGATTGGTGATTCCCAACACATGGTATCTGCAACAGTTACTGCATTCTCATGTATCTTCTACGAGTACAAGGATGCCATCATCAAGAGTGAGTTCAATGCTCAAGTCTGGGAAATCTACGAGACTGTTGAACTTTACTTGGATTCCAACTCCAAGGAGATTGTCAAGAGTTGTATTGGATTTGTCAAGGTTATTGTATTGTCATACCCAGTGGAGGACTGTAGACCAAAAATTCCTGGCTTGTTGCCTAAGCTGTTGAAATGGTCCAATGAACACACCGGTCACTTCAAGAGCAAAGTCAAACACATTATTGAAAGATTGATGAGAAGATTTGGAGAAAGCTTCATTGAACAGCACTTCCCAGAGAGCGACAAGAAGCTCTTCACCAACATCAGAAAGCTAAGAAACAGATCCAAGAGAGATGCTGAAAAGGAAGACAATGAAGTCAAGGAAGAGAGTGTTAACAGCAAAACCAACAGATTCATGTCTGCCTACGATGATGTTTTGAATGATTCTGATAGTGACTTGGACGATGATGCTGAGTTCCAAGAGTTTGATGAGCAAGGTAACAAGAAGAAGTCCAGCAACGCCAAAAAGCAATACATAACAGAAAGCAAGGAACAACCATTGGATCTATTGGACAGCAAGACTCTGCAGCACATTTCTTCATCTATGCCAAGAAAGGCCAAGGGTAAGAGACAACAACAATTTGAATCTGACCTTGATGGTAAACTTGTCATACAAAAGAATGAAAAGCAGGAGCAAAACGACGATCCACTAGGAAGCTTACCTTCAGGCATCAATGCCTATTTGGATGCTGTCAAACAGGGTCCTGTAAGAGGTCAAAGAAATAGATTGAAATTCAAGAAAGGAACCAGATCCGGTGACAACGATGACTTTGATGACGATGAGTCTGCAGGAGATAAAAAATTGATGAGAAGCAGAGAAATGCTTAAAAATAAGATAGGTAAGAAGAGACCGCAAAAGTTCAAATCAAACAGAAAACTGTAAATTTTTATATATTGAATCAACTTTCTTCATAAGACAGTTTTATTTTTTTTTCATGATGTTTATTTCTTAGTTCATTCAGCTTGTCTAAATAGGAACCACTCCAGTTTTGTCTTTCAATGTTGTTGTCTTCTAAGAAATTGGCCTTTCTTTTGTTTGAAACACTTAATGGCTTCAGAATATCCGGTGTTATTACAGTATCTAGTATATCGTTTTTGTCATTGTTTAGAATGATCTCTTGGTTGCTTTTCTCTATAGAATTGTAGATAATGGTGCCCTTTTCTTTATGATTCTTTAAATAAAACAAAACTTGCTCTTTATTATCTAGGTTGTTTAGATATGTAAAGGTTACCCAGTCTAGCCTCTCTTCAGCATTTACATCGTGGGGAATAGCTTCAGGGAGTTCAAGATCATTAAAAACGTTTAGATTTTTTACAGTTAGTTGTTGAGTTATCTTTTTAAATTCCAAGTTGAAAAGAGTGTTTTGTAGAGTCCATTTTTTGAACAACTCTATACCCTGTGTGTCATTTTCGTGGTAAATGGAAGTGTGGTTGTTGTTTGTATAGTCATTTAGTTGCAAGGTTGTTGAGTCTATATTATGGGCATCATCATTAATCGTGTTCATTTTCTGGAGCAATAGTCTCAAGTCACTGAGGGATATTTGTTCAGAAGGGTTGTCATCCATAATGTCTTTCAAGGTGGTCATGAAGTGGTTCAATATTCCTAGGTATATGTCATTTAAATAGTTGAGAGCATGTAAGTTTTCAATGGCATCAAACCCTGATACCTTCAGCAAAAGAGCTAAGTTCTTAGATAAAAGGCTTTTGTAGATATCATCTTCACTAGAGGAGTTGAAGCTCATTTTAGTTTTTATTTTTCTTATGGAATTGTGTATATACGTTCTTTCTTGATAATAATAAGGTTAATATATTTAAGAGATGATTGTTTTTAATATAATAATATACTTTTTGGTACTTCAGCAGTTTTTTATTGATTTATTTTTTTGTAAAAACTTTTGGTAGCGTTTTATATAATGGTAGCGGTATGCGTTTTGGTAGCGTAATGTATATTGGTAGCGGTGTGTTTATTGGTAGCGTAATGTATATTGGTAGCGGTGTGTTTATTGGTAGCGCTTTTTATAATGGTAGCGTTGTATGACAAAAAAAAACCAAACAATATAGATGGCCTGTGGTTTTTACCCGACAACGCCCCCATTTAACAAAAATATATAAAAAAAGACGGTTTTTTTATTTTTTTTTACAACCAAACGGGAAAAGTATCTTAGTTTCTGTGAGGCACACACTCTCCCCTTTTCTACAATTCTTACAACCATAATAGAAAAATCATAACAAATACATTTATTAATCATTTTGAATATATTCTATTGGGACTACATTTAGAGCATATAATTAATAAATAACACATTCAATTAACCAAAAAAAAAGCAAACTCAAACATATATAGCCATATATAAAATGTCCCACGCTTTGAACTCCCCTTTGTCTGACTCCCAAGTCAACGATGAACTTATCAAAATGCAAACCTTTATCAAAAAAGAAGCTGAAGAAAAGGCCAAGGAAATCATCTTGAAAGCCAACCAGGAATACGAAATTGAAAAGCAATCTTTGGTCAAGGAAGAAATTGTCTTGATCCAGCAAAACAACGCCAACAAACTAAAGAAGCTGAACTTACAAAATGAAATTGTCAAGTCCACCATCAACAACAAAATGAGATTGAAAATATTAGAAAACAAAAACGAAATTTTAAACTCCTTGTTTGAGTCTGCCCTAGAACACCTTAAATCCTTTACTTCCAACAAAGAACAATATAAATATATCTTGAAGAACTTGATTTTAGAAGGCTTGTACAAGATTTTGGAAACCTCCTTCATAATAAAGTTGAGAGAGCAAGATGTCAAGCTAGTCGAGAGCTTACTGAAGGAAATCGAAGAAGAATATATTACACAAACAGGCTTGCCTTCTGTTGAGTTGATCATCAGTGATAACGAGTTTTTAGTTCCTGATCACTGCTCTGGGGGCTGCATTATCAGCAATAAAGAAAACAAGATATCCGTTGACAACACCTTTGATGAAAGAGTCAAGATCTTGAAACATGAAAGTTTGCCAGCTATAAGAAAGATTTTGGACTTGTAGCTAAATGTGCTTTAATAAGGACTTTATTATATATAAAACCCAGATATAACTAATCACCCAGCCATTATAAAAATTTTATAACTGAAATATGTTGCTAAAACTTGTATGCAAGGCTTATGCTGATATTTGAATAACTTGTTCGTTTGAAATGTAATCGATTAAGTCCGAAAAAACGTGTTTATATTGTTTTTTCCCAATACCTTTTTTTTTTTTATTTTTTCTTTTTTTTTTCCTCTTTGTTTTCTCATTCAAATTTTCCAATCAAGACTGTAAAATTGATAGACATTACATTAACCAATACTCCCTTTAAAAGCATTTAGTCAATAAGTATACTGTAACTTATCTGAAATTGACACTGTAAGTCATATTTGTATCTCTTACGTTTTGTGCATAGAGAGATTATTTTGAATAAAATAATGAACCTTACAGCCTTTCAGATAGATAAAATGGGAAATGTATGCTCATCTTTCAAAAGTCCTTATGAAAGGAACGAAAAACAGTCATTGCTGTCCAGAATATTTCAATACATAATTCCACACACGGAGATCACACATACACTCACATGTTCGTCTCGGTCAAGCTCAAGAGCATCGTCAAGAACACCTTCATCTATTTCCTCCCCTGTGCTTGAAACATTTCCACCAAGAGAGCTTATAAAGCAAAAGAGACAGTTTAGCTCTGTGTTCTTAAATTGTGATAAGACGCCCAAGAAAAGAAAGTTATCAGAAAAGAAGCCAGATTGTCTACAGAATTTGGACATGAAACTTTCAGCAAATAATTTAAACACTAATAATGAGTCTTTAAGCTTCAAATTTGTTAGCACAAGCAATCCTGGAAACTGTGAAAGTAAAAGCAATTCAGATCACTGGAAAAAGCTCCAGCTTTTGAATGAAAAACGAAACTATGAAATTCCAGCACTAAAAAAAAACATCGCATCCTCAAGCTTCAACAAAAAGCTTCCTGAGTACGACGATGACCTAATCATTCTCAAGGAAAGAAAGATTCCTGTCTACGAAAAACTAAGCAACAAATACAGAGACAGGTTAATTTTTGACTCCTTATACTTTGAATCTTTGTATCAGCAATTTTTGATATCTTCGGAAAGGCGGAAGGAAGCCAGGGTTAAGTATTTGCAAGAATTGCAGAATCCCAAGAAATCACTGATCCCTGAGCTAAGTGATGAAGAAAGAAGAGAGGTCATTACCATGTTTAAAAGAAATCCATCTTCAAATCCTAGAATTTCCAATCGCTTTAAATTGAGCATATACTTGAAAGACTTGCAAACGCTGGCCCCTACAAAGTGGCTAAATAGTTCAGTCATTGAATTCTTTCTTAAAGTCATAGAGGATGAAAACCCCCGAGTAGTCAGCTTCTCTCCCTTTTTCATAACGAAGCTCTCGGAGTCCGGGTACACATCAGTGAAGAGATGGATGAAGATGAAGAAAAAAGACATAAAAACTGATGTTGACAAGATTCTCGTGCCGATCAATGTCAATGGCAACCACTGGGTTTGCGCCATGGTCGACTTGCAGAAGGACAAGATATTTTACCTGGACTCCCTGTGCACGACCAGAAACTCACCAACTGCGTTCAGGTACATGCAAAGACTGAAGGACTATGTCATACAGGAAAGCGGCGGATCCATGGGCAAGGACCTGGAAATGATCCACTTGGAGTCGCCCCAGCAAAGCAATGGATACGATTGTGGGATCTTCACGCTGATGAACCTGCTCCAACTGGCGAACGATGAGGCCATCGTTTTGAACCAGAACAACGCCAATGACTTTAGATTCCACATTGCAAATGAAATTCTGAAGCAAAGAATCGATATATAATAGACTCATATTTTACTATAACTCTCAATGAACTCGTTTTGTAAACTCTTCAAGTATTGCTTGTCTTGAGGTATTTGGTTTTCAGTACACAGCTGCTTGTATGCCTGCAATTTGCCATACGTAACCTTTAATATTTTTAGCTTCAAATATTTCTTCAAGGTCTTGTCTTCGTCATTTTGCGAGTGTTCATGAAAAATTGATATTTCCTTCATTTTCTTACTGATTTCAAAGCCCTTTGCTATGATAGACTTATCGAAGACCCCCGATGCCACTTTCAAACCATAGTTCTCCATTTTGAAATTCTTTGGCTCTTCCATGACTTTATATGACATTTTTATGGCATTGGATCCTAATTCTTGGCCCTCATTTGTATTGATATGGCTTACCATGTTAATGTGCTTAACATTTCTAGCCATCTGTAGAAACAACGGCATAGTGTTGAAATGAGTAGCCAAGACACTGAAGCAGTTTTTGTTCAAAAGATACTTGACAGTTGCCAAGCAAATTGCAAACCCATCTCCAATGCTTGATCCTCTTCCAAACTCATCAATGGCCAACATGGTTAGTTGGCTCTCACTCTCTAAGTGTTGGAGAAAAAAGTTGATCTCCCGCAGTTCGAGCTCAAAGGTGGATGTGTTCAACTCAATCGTATCACTGCAGAATCTGCTGTAAAATCTATGGAAGATTGGAAACTTCCCATAGCTGCATGGTACATAGCTGCCAATTTGCGCCATGATGTTCAAAACCATTATTTGCTTTAGGTAGATCGACTTTCCCGACCCATTGCACCCAGTTAATAATTGCACATTGCTTACATTTTTGATAATATCGGTGTCATTGGCAATGTACCCAATTGTTAGTTTTTTTTCCAATAGAGGGTGTCTACCAGACTTGATGATCAGCTGAGGATCATTTGTGACATCTGACTCAAATTCTGGCACTGTGTAATTCTTGTGTATTTTGACATGTTGGTTTAATGAGCAGATAAAGTCTAACATTGCCAAGCTTTCACTGAACATAAATAAATAAACGGTGTACTCCTTGATTTTAGAAATACACTCTAAACCTATTTGCTCAGATAGTATGGATATCTCACTAATGATTTCAAAAAATCTGGAGTTGAGTTTCATTATCTTTAATGTACTGAATTCCACATACTTTCCAGATTTTATGTTAACGTTGATAAAAACTTGAGGCAAAGCGCTCGTTTCCATTTCAAGCTTGTATCGTTTGTAATCAGTCTTTAAAAGCTTGAGATAAAATCCCCTCTTGTCATTAAATGCCTGCTCAATACACAAGCTATATTCTAAGGTTAAACTCTCAATCTCCTTGACCACTTCATCAATAATGTTTTGGTACAATGTTCTTGATACATCCAAAAATCCATTTGATCCGCTTCTAACTGCATAAATTCTCTGATTCTGAAGCTCAATGTTGCTGGTCGCCCAGTACACATCTTCATTTAGACAAGATTTGATGATATTTTCCAATATCTCATCAATCACACTATTGTTCAAGGTTTTCCTGATTTCATTCAATATAATGGTCTCTGGGTTATCATTATCCACACACATTAAAAGCTCTCCAATCTCTTTGAAGCTTTCCAAAGAGGTTTTTAAGGCAATCAAAAAGTTTATTACCTCACCTGGCTTGATGTTACACACTGACGGCTCATTTTCGGAGAATTCTGTACCACCAACCAAGAGCTTTATGAATAAGTAATCCAAGTCTTTGCAGTTATGTAGTTGTTTTCGAATTAAGTTCACTATGTTTAATTCAGCATCTATTATACCCGCAGTTTGATCATTCAAAAAGGCAATACAATTTAGCCTCATTTTAATTGAGGCAACATCCGTCAAGGGCTGTAAAATACTATTTTTCAACATTCTTTTACCCATTCTGGTGATTGTGTGGTCCAAAAACTTGAACAAGCTCAAGTCGTTTTTAACAACCAGATTCTCAATCAATTCCAATTTATGAATTGTCTTGATGTCTATTAGCGCTGTTTTTTCAGTGGCCTCAAGTTTTATTCTTACCTTGTTGAATCTGGGTCCTGCAATTTTGTAACTTTCATGGTAGTACAAAAAGACCGCTGCCATTGACTTCAAAGCCATGTATTTATTTTCAAAATCCTTTGTTGTTTTATCAGTTAATGCGTCTCTATTATTTGTACTGGTTAGTAGGTGATTTTGAATGATGAATTGACTTGCTTCTAGATTGTACAATTTACTCGAAATCAAAATCACTGATTTAGTTGCAAATCCAGAAATATTTTGCTCTTCAAGTGAACTACACAAAAAGCTATAGAACTTTGACTTGTCAGTGGAATTTCCTTTATCAGGAATATAGATTTCTAAGGGCTCCCAAATTTTAAGTGAATACAACGTCCGTACATAAAGTTGTGAATCTGTATATTCATAGCTGATGATCTCACCTGTAGTTAAGTTCAAAAAAGAAATACCCACCAGACATTCAACATCATTGGGGTCATGACAGATGCTGCAAATTACTTTGTCTTTGCTTTGCAATTCATTTGTGTTACTCATGGCTGTTGAAGGAACCAGTGAAGCATAACTTGAAGCCCTTGAAGCAAGTCTTGAAGTTACGTTTGAACTGAATTGTTTGTTAGATGATGTTGAGTTTTTATTATATTTGTACTTTGTTATAGCTTTGATTTTTGATCTTGATAAAACCTGATTAGCGGTTGATGATCTTGATTTATCATTGAAGTTCCAACCTCCAATAAAACTAGAACTAGAGCTAAACGATGATTTATTTTTGTTCATTTCTTTTGGTGATTGAATCTATTTATATTAGTAAAAAGTATAACAAACGTAAATACTATTAACTTCTGTATTCTCTCTATATTGTCATGTATGTAATATATATTTATCAAAGATTATAAAAAAAGTATAAACAGCTTGAAGAACCAAAAAATATAATAAAAAAAAACCAATTGATTAAAAAATTTCCTTTTTTGAGTTATCGTAATTTTTTTAGACAATGTTCTATACTATTTTCTAGATAAAGAAAAAGCGCTTAATATAATTATAGCAGGAAAATGGGGGGGGGGGAAAGGAACAAGTTAAAACATGGCAACAGTTTATGGATTTCACAGTTATAATGTTAGTACCTTAACCTGAGGTACGATTCTTGTAACACGAAGTTGACGAATCCATGAATGAACTAATAAATGTTGCTCATCTTTAGAATATTCATTTCCCCAAACTTTATTTTTTTCACATGGGAGGTGTCCGATAGGAAACTGTATAATCCATCTGCTTTTATTTTTCAATGGGCAACAAAAAAAGAACATTTAATCTTCTCTTGGTTATAAAACCTTAAATTCATGACTCAATCTTATCCAAACCAAGAAAACAAATACATATACAGACCAATACCTTAACATATAGGATAATTAAAGCAGTGTGAAAAAATGAGAAAGCTAAGTACAACCAATGAGAAAGAAAAAAAGAAAAGCAGGAAGCAATTATTGACAGATGAAGACAAAAGAAAGAATCACATTGAAAGTGAACATAGAAGAAGGAATATGATCAAGGAAAAACACAACAAACTTATAGCTATGGTGCCAAAGCTTGACATAAATCATCCAGTATACAAACCCAGTATAGAAAGGATTCGAACTCTATGCTCTTCAGAGGAGAATCTTCTTGAAACAAATGATGAAATCGAGAATGGCGGTCACGACAAAGCTGAATTCAACCCTGATTTGGAATTTGTCTTTCAGAATTCCAGCAAAAATAACGATCCTGAAAAACAAATAGAAATACTAAAGCAAGCAATACATGCCGAACGATCAATATACAAATTGACAGGCGAGTATTTGAACGAAGAGACCACCAAGAACACGCAGCTCAAAGGGTTTTTGCAATACTTAATAGATAACGGACATTTATCTGATGACATAGAAAAATACAATGTTGCTTTAAAGTTTTTGAGCTAAAGCATCTTCCACTTTTCAGCACACCATTGGTGAAAATTGATGTAATGACATACCACTTGAAACATTTTGAATAATGTCAAAGAAAAAGCTTTAAACCGGATGAGTTTTCTATTTCAGAAAAATGATGCAGATATAAAGCAGGTTGTGGTGTCTTTTATTATTCATAAAAATTATTGAGTTTTAGCTTATGTATATACTTGATCATGTGTTTTCATCATGCTTAGATATTTACATCTAAAATTTTATAGACTGGCTATTCCTACCCTTCACTATAATGATTACACAGACAAGTTGTTTCCCTGCCCAAAGTCACGTTCCGGATGAATTTTTTTTTTTCTATGAGCATTACCAAAACCACAATTCACCGGAAAATTTGCTATCTCTCAATTTTTACTAATTTTTAAAAAGTTGTCAAGAAATATATAGCTGTAACTACCAAAATAAACCACAAATTTGTAAATACAAATGAAAGAAAAGTTAACAGCTTTAGATTTAGAAGTACTAGTAAATGAGCTTGAAGAAAGTTTGGTTGGATTAAGATTGAACAATATCTACAATATTCAAGACGCACATAAGCAGTTTTTACTAAAGTTTCAGAAGCCTGATGTTAAACAAAATCTGGTTATTGACAACGGTCTAAAGATGTACATTACAAAGTATACTAGAAACACACCTCCTGCTCCATCAGGTTTTATTGTCAAAATGAGAAATTTTTTGTCAAATAAAAAGTTGACTGGATTGAAAAAAATACCCAATGAAAGAATCATAGTCTTGCAATTTAGTAATGGAATGTTTTACTTGTCTTTGGAGTTTTTTAGTAGTGGTAACTTGATAGTAATGGATGAAAATCTGAAAATCTTGCAAGTATTCAGAGTTAATGAGGAGCATGGAATTCAGTTAGGTGGTTATTATAACTTGTTCAACCCATTGGAACTGTTCAAAGACGAAACCAACATGACTGAAGTAAATGTTCTTGATGATTATTTAAAGGAAGATCTGAGTAAAATGAACATCTCATACATAAAGGACATGTTTGAGGCAGAGGAAAAAAAGGTTAATCTTTATGAAAACAAAAACAATAAAAAATTCAAGGTGTTGAGCATTTCCAAGCTTTTGTATTTGAATTATCCAACTTTAACGAATCAGTTAATTCAAGACAAATTGAAACAAAGAGGCTATAAAGTCAATGAGCCTTGTACTAGTTTTTTTGACTCTGAAGACGCTGTCATTGAGGAAATTCTTGAAATGCTTCATGACTGTGTTAAAGATGTTGAACAAGTTTTGAAGTCACCAAAGGATGAAAGAAAAGGGTACTTATCCAAAATACAGAACCCTTCTTTTTTGGAATCTGAACCTGAAAACAAGGAGTCCAATCCAAAGTTTTTGTACGATAGCTATTCACCATTTGCCATAAGTAGTATGGACTATGATGTAATAAGTAATGGCTATGTAAATGCCATTGATACATTCTATTCAACTTTGGAAGTGTTGAAGATATCAACAAAGACAAACAACTTTATATCTCAGCAAAACAAAAAACTGGATCAAGCCAAACAAGAAAATTTGGAAAGATTGAGGCAGTTAGAGGAAGCAAGTCACAGTAACGAATCTAAGGGTAACGCTATAATTGCCAACGTTACTGTAATTGATGAGCTTATTGGGATCATGAATAAATTGATCTATGAAAACCAAATGGACTGGAAAGCTGCTGAACTATGGATTCAGAGCCAGCAAAAGAAGAAAGGCATACAATCTGAAAACATTAAAAAAATCAGGCTTCCATTAAAGCTAGAACAAAGCAAGTTCACTGTGGTTTTGCCTTTGGTCGACTATGATGAAGATTCAGAAACGAACTCAGATTCAGAATTGGACTCAGACTTAGAATCGGACTCAGATTCTAGTTTGGACTCAGAACCATCTACTAAAGAAAAGAAAATGATCAGCATGGATATAGACTTTAGCAAAAGTGCTTATACGAATGCATCCACATACTTCTCATTGAAAAAGGAGGTTGAGACTAAAAAGTCTAAAACGCTGACTAATCAAAAGAAGGCAATCAAGAGCATTGAACATAAATTTAACAAGAATCTTAACAAAAAAATGATTCAAGAAACGACACCAAACATCACTCGATTGTCTGAGAATTTCTTTTTTCAAAAGTTCCATTGGTTCATTACCACTGATGGCTACCTATGTATTCTTTTGAATGATGACAACATCTACTGGAAGTATGCTGAGGCAGATGACTTTTACTTGACCTGTGAAAGTTCCTTGGCAAACAAAAACTCAAAGGTCCTGATAAAGAATTTGAGAAAAGAAGAAAACCTATCTGAAAGAGCTATACTAGAAGCCTCTCAGTTTTGTTTAGCTGCATCCGAAGCCTGGAACAAAAAGATCAATGGCTCCTCTTGTTTATATTGTAAGATCTCAAATATTTCCAAGTTTGTTGATGACGATTTCAAGAAAAACGGAGTTTTGGAAAATGGTAAGTTTTTTATCAAGAATGAAGAAAAGCTAATAAGAACATCCCCGGTCCAAATTGTCATGGGATTTGGTTTGATGTGGAGAAAGAAAGCCAAAGGAAGTGTCAAAGAATATATTGAATACACAGATGGGGCTGAAAACGCTGGCAAGATATTGGGGTTCCAAAATGATTTAGCTATTATAAAAGACAATGAAAATTCATCAACAGTTGAAGACAATGAAACTCCAGAAGAAAGTGAAGTATCTTTTGATGATAGAAAGGTGGAAAATGAAACATCCCATAGCAAAACCATTGCCAATATATTTGACGAATATGATAAAAAAGTGGACTCATCAAAACCAAATTCTAAAAAGTTGAAGAAAAAATTGGATAAGAAAAACAATCCAAACAACAATGCTATTAGTGAAGAATCCCATAAGAGACAAGAAAGAGCCAATCAGTTAGAAGAAAAGGCCAAATTCCAACAGCAAAGAGTCATCAAGCTTATGAACACTGCAAAGCCTATTGTTCACTACGATATGATGTTGAAAGAAATGTCTCCTTCCTTGAAGCTAAGCAACAACCAAGAAGAAGACGAGAAGTTCGAATACGACATAGTTCCAATGTTTGCTCCCTGGATGGCTTTGTCTAAATGTAAATTCAAAATCAAGGTTCTCAATGGTAGCAACAAGAAGATGAAGAACTGCCATGATATCATGATCTACTTTGAAAGACATATGAAGTTGGACTTGGAAAGCAAAGATAAAGAACGTATCTGGCCTATTGAAAGTGAAAAAATCAAGGATTATCCAGTTGAATCTTTGGTCACTTGCTTCTTTGTTGATAAGTTCAAATGTAGCTTACCGGGATCAAATGTAGTTTCCAATGGTGGTGGAAAAGGATCTAAGAACAGTAAGTCTCAAAAAGGTAAGGGAAAAAGAAAATAAATAACACACAAAATCCCTGATCGTGAATCATACATTACATATATAAAATATTACAAAAGCTTAAAATAAAATGGGGGAGGGGGTTTTAAAATTTATATATCAGTCAATCTTAATATATTACAGAGAAAATCTGTTTTTGGCAAAACCCCAGGCCGACTTGAATCCCTTTTCAGCAATATTATTAATGTTTATTTGACCTTCGTCTGCTGTCATCAAAGTTATTCTATTAACAATACACGATTCGTCGAATTGTAAAACAATACCATCGTCAATAGCTTCGTCCACAACAAGGGCTAACAAATCGTAGTTATCTATTATAGTACCAAAGTCCACAGATCCATCCAATAGTAGATCAAGACTCTTGATGATACCTTCAAATACAGCTTGCAGTAATATTTCATTTGTGTTTTGGCTCGAGCTGTTACTTTGCATGACAAAGTATAAATCGTTCACCTTTTGATATATGATAGTTTTTGTATCCAGGACTAATAGCTCTATATCTTTGTTGTGTGAAATGTGCTGTTCCTTGATTTTTTTGTAAACACTTCTTTCATATTCCACTTGCTTTTTCTTATTCAAGCTAAGATCTTCAGGAACTTGTGTGTTTGATGACTCCTTGGATTTTTCATATTGCTGATATTTTATGAAAGGATTTATGTAGTACTTGTTGAAGACACGTCTTCCTTTATCATTCAAAACAACAAATGAGGAAATAGTGTACAGTGACAAAGGATTGTTAGATTCCATTATTAGTAAATAGATTATAAGGGATTGGTTTGGTATAATACACTTCTAAAGCATAATTAGTTCAACCAACAAATAATAATATGTATGAAATCCAAATATAGGAAGATAGAGTAAACACCAGAATATAAAATTTTCTCTGCTAAATCTATTTTTTTTTTTGTTTTTTTTTTACAGTGCGAAAATGAAAAACGCTCCCCCAAAATTTATTAATAAATCAATGTCCCACTGTAGGCTTTAATCAATTAATTTCACTAAGATGACTATTAGTAACATTACAACATAGTTAGTATGTAGCTTAAGCAAATTTTTTTGATATTGCTTGTAAATGAGTCTTGTTAGATACTCTCACAAACGGCTTTTCACAAATTGACGAAAAACTCTGCAACGTGTTTGTAATTCTTAATTTTCTTTGAAGGCCAAATTTCGGACATAAAACTGGCCTTATATTGCATTTGCATATTATGCTTTCATTATAGCAATATGCGTTTGAGACACAGTCTCGAGCCACTTGCCATTTATGGTAAAATGCTTCAAAAAAAAAAAAAGAAAGAAAGGGAAGCGAAAAAAAGAAAGAAAAAATAGAAAGAAAGCTTTCTGATATTATTATGACATATTACTATCGACTTTGAATTAGTTAAACAATAAGCAAACGAGTTTACTTCAACCCATTTCTAGTTTAGTAAATTTACAATAACAACTAAAAACCAAGCAATACTTTTTTGTACGTATAATATTTATTTGGGGTGACAATACCATGTATATCACAAAAAGGACTTCGATCCTTCAAAAGCAATTAGTTAAAGCATATTGTCAGAACACCCTGTTACATCGACATCAGTCAGTTAGATTTAACCCATCATCTGACTCTAATGCCGTCAACGATAAACAGAACTTGGATAAACTGGTTAATCCTTATGGTATTCAGTGTCTCCAGCCGGATCTAAAGGAAAAAGTTTTTGGCAAGAAGCCTGTCGATTCAATAAACAACGACAAAATGTTATATTCAAAGCAGTTTCAAGACTTCAAAGCTAAAATTCTTAAAGCAATATGTGACAAATCTCTGGAAAACTTTCAGCTGAAAGGAAAATCAACCTCTAGGCTTGACCCTGTAAATATAAAAGGTTTTCCAGATTTAGAAGCAGCAGATTTAGAAAGACATTTTTTAAAGATAGGAAAATATTTGGCAGATCCATACACAAAGATTATAGATGATTATCTACTCGACAATGAAGATCAAGATAAACTTAACAAAGACCGAAAATCAATTAAAGAAAAACTGCAGTTACTTCCGGAAAGCTGGCTAATAGAAGAAGGATGGATTAAGTATTCATTGCACGATGAACAACCACCTGTCAAAGTGGACTATCCAACTGAGAAATTTCTGAGTTTTGATGTTGAAACTTTACCTCAAATATCGAACTATCCTGTAATGGCTGCAGCCAAATCTGCGAACTCCATTTACTGTTGGTTATCTCCAGCTTTGATAAAGGCCTACCATCATTACAAGGATAATGCTCACTTGGAAGAAGAATACCTACGGAAATGGAAAGAAGACCAAATGAAAGACGTTCCTCTTCTTGATGCTGCTTTAACTTATGAGAAGTGTCTGCGTGATATTGAAGAAAAGCTTGAACTTCAAGAGCTCGAAAGAGTCGAATTTACTTCCATACTTGATGAAAAAAACAAAATCAGTAAGCAGCTGAGTGAAAGTGTAACAGTTCTTGAAGAAGAACTGGCTGCATTAGTCGACAAGCCAGTTGAGCTATTTGAAATAGCAGATAAAAAAAAATTTATTGAAGAAACCATGTCTAATGATGCTAATATTACAGAAAGGGAGGCTACCCATGCCTACTATTTCGAAAAGAAGAATGTTAAACTCAGAAACACAGAGTTAAAAAAGCTCCGCAGAGAGTTTGTTCGAGAAATGAAACTGAAAGTTAAAGAAGCAAGAAAAAAGCTTGCAAATAGTAATAAAGTCGTTAACGAATACGAGAGAAAATTGAAGGCCAATACAACTAAAATTAACAAACTTCAAGAAAACAGGCTGAAACGACAGGGCCAAATTGAAAATGTTAAAAAGGAGACATATGAAAAGCATATGTCAAAGCTGGAAAAAAAAGCTGCGGATATTGATGTTAATCCTGTGGAATTGGATCTCCAAACTCTCCAGAATTTATGCCCAGTTAATCCTATAAACGAAGAGAAAGTTATAATTGGTCATAATGTCTCTTACGATAGAGCTAGAATACTGGAAGAGTATAACTACAAGCAAACAAACAATTTTTTCATGGATACATTATCTCTGCATGTTGCTGTGTCCGGTATGTGCAGTAAACAAAGACTGACGTACTTTCATTATAAGAAGTTAATGAAAATGAGTGAAATGGAATATGAAGAGTTCTTAAAAAAGGAAGGATTTGATATTGATTCGGATAACAAAGAGCAACTATTTAATGATTTTGAAGAAGAAATCGAACAGTATAAAACAAATGCTTCTGGGGTTCAATACGATAACCCATGGATTGAGAAAACTTCCATGAACTCATTGAAGGAGTGTGCTAAGTTTTATTTGGATTATGAAGCAGATAAAGAAATAAGAGATGTTTTTGTTCACAGTAAATCTTACAAGCCTGTTGTTGATGATATTCAAAATCTTATAACTTATTGTGCTTCCGATACAGTGTTGACAGAAGAAGTCTTCAAAAAGGTCTACCCAGAATTCAGAGAAAGACTGCCTCATCCAGTGTCCACAGCAGCTCTAAAATCTATGGGTCAAGCTTTCTTACCGGTTAACAATAAAAAATGGGAAAATTATATCAACACCTGTGAAAGCATGTATTTGAAGTTCACAGAAGAGATTCAAGACAAGATTAACTCGATCATAGAAGAGCTTTTGAACCAATACCAGAAAGATAAGTACTTCTGGGCAGATGATCCATGGCTGACACAACTTGACTGGAAAGAAATTCCATGGAAGGTCAGACTAGACGGGATTGCCAGTATGACTCAAAACAGATATGCTGGGAAGCCTGCATGGTTCAAGAGCATCCACAAAAAGCCTGGTCAGATTGGACTGACAGTTGCTTCAAAGCTGATACCCATATTTTTCAAGCTGAAATATTTGGGGAAACCAGTTGTGTTTGATGATATTTGGATGGACAAAGACTATAAAATATCAAAGAGAATGAACTCTTTGAACGATAACCAAATAAAGAAGTTTTTCAAAATGAGTGATCAGCAGCTGGAAATCTTGAAAACAGAGAATGAAGCTTTGGTTTCTTTAGAGGTTAACAATGACGATAACTCTGAAGACTCAGAGAAGCTCAATCCAAATTCCTTTTTTCAAAGTGACTTTGCCAGTCGGTTCTTGGAAAGGGAAATTGATAAAAAGTCTTTAAAGCTAAGATCTTGTTTGTGCATTGATGTGGATGACCCTGATGAAATAAAGGATTTGCTTAGCAATAAGAATCACCGAAAAACAGGTACACAAACTGTCTCTGGTAAAGGAAGCAGATTCTTGATTTTACATCCTGAAGACGAAATGAAGAGGGTAACAAGACTTATATCTAAGGCCTTTAAGCCGTTGTTTGACAATGGGTCATTATCATCTGACCTCCCATTGGCCAGAGAGGCTTTAGACATTGTAACAAAGTGTTCGTATTGGTTATCCAACAGAAAGAGAATCATGGGTCAATGGGTTGTGAACAAGGGCGACTTGAAGTTCTCTAATAACAATAATGTGTTTATTAGACAAAGCATGATTAATGATAACAAGTTTTTTGCTAAAGATGAAAACTTTGTGGATACTGACGGTATGATTTTACCAGGGCTGATTACTATGGGGACTGTTACAAGAAGAGCTGTTGAAAACACATGGTTAACAGCATCCAATATAAAACCGAACAGGATAGGCTCTGAATTGAAGTCACTTATTGAGGCACCGGATGGATATTGCTTTGTAGGTGCTGATGTCGATAGTGAAGAGTTATGGATAGGATCCCTTATTGCTGATTCTTTGTATGAAAACCACGGCTCTACACCATTGGGATGGATGACTCTAGAAGGAACGAAAAAAGAAGGCACCGATATGCACACAACTACAGCAAAAATTCTTAACACTTCTAGAGACAATGCCAAAATCTTCAACTACAGCAGAATCTACGGTGCTGGTAAAAGATTTACTGCTCAGTTATTGAAGAAGCTAGATCCTAACCAAACCCAAGATTCATGCCAAAGTATCACTGATAATTTGTATTTACGTACAAAGGGAAAAAAACATAAATCCACTGACATTTATTATGGAGGTTCCGAGAGTGCTTTGTTTACAAAACTAACGGAAATAGCTGGAAAGGAAGACTGCAGAACCCCAGTGTTGAAAGCCAAAATAACCAAGTGCCTATCAGCAGACAATAATGCCAATGGAAACTACATAACCTCACGAATCAACTGGATCATTCAGTCATCAGGAGTTGACTATCTGCATTTATTGATTACATCCATGGAGTACTTGACTAAGAAGTACAACATAAACGCCAGATTGGTAATCTCAATACACGATGAAATCAGATTTATATGTAAAGAAGAGGACAAGTACAGAACAGCCATGGCTTTGCAAATAAGTAATATCTGGACAAGGGCCATGTTCTGCAAATCTTTGCACATGGATGACTTACCACAATCATGTGCCTTTTTCAGTGGTGTTGATATAGATAAGGTGCTCAGAAAGGAAGTGGACATTGACTGTGTTACCATTTCCAACAAGAACGCCATTCCTCCTGGAGAAGTTCTGGACATTTATAAGTTGAATAAGAAGATTGGAGACTCGCTAATTAGGGACAAAAACAATGATTTGTCACTGAGAGATATACCGGTTGATGACTTGTACAATAAGCTAAGCAAATTGAGCTATGAAAAAACAGAAACAGTTACTGATATTATCAAGCTGGCTGCTATCAACGAGGAAAACGAAGAGAAGCTGAGTATCTTTTTGAAAAGCTTGTCGTTGATTTCTCGTGATCCTGCAAACCTGGAGAAGTACTTGTCTAATAGGTTCTTGGCAACTAAATACCGTATTGGCATAAGGTAGTCATATATATTAGTTGTAAATTGATATTTATTATTTGGCATTGCTGCATGGTGTTTCCGATCAGTGTTCACGTGCTGTCTTTGGATAAATAGCGTTTTGTTTTTTTTCTTCTCCCCCTAATTAGCGCTATTTTTTTTAAAATTTTTGTTTAATGATTCTGTGTGTATATTTTCACTATCCTTGATAAGTGCTTGGATTTGAGTGATTGTGATGAAGCTAAATAAATGATCATTAACCCAAAGAATAAATATAACCCATTCAAGCTTTTTTTTGTTTTTGTAGTTGTTATTTATATACCTTTTAATCAATCACATACACTTAAATAATGTCTTATGAGTGGCTAAACGGAGTAGATAGCTCAGTAAACTTTGGGTCACAGAACAACCAGAACTATAACCTTAATGATCAAAATAATGAAGCGATATCTGCATATGGACCATATGGAAATGGGATGAATTATCCCCAAGGAAGTATTACAAATGGTACCCAAATGCCTAAGCTGAACAACAACTTGGGAAGACCATTACCTAGCGTACCCAATACCGGAAACTCTCAAGGAGTCATGAATCCTTATTTGCAAAACTTTCAGCAACCAATGTATACCAATAACAGCAGGCCATTGCCAAGCTTACCTCAGCAACAACCAATGCTGAATGGAAACAATAGACCCTTACCTGAAATATCTCAACAACAACTTGTCCCTAATGGAAATTTGAATCAACAATTTTCAGGGAATGAGCCCCTGAATTCTAGTTACTTGAGCCGTGATTCGACATTAAATCAGCAATTCTCAGGAAGTAGCTTTCAACAGCCAAATTACACTAACAGTGAGATAAAGAATAATGCGTTTTTCTTAAACAACTTTTCTCCAATGCAGAACAGATACACAGAGCCCCAAAATCAAGTAAATTCAAACATAGGATTGCAGGATTTCAAGTCTATTTATGGAAAAGGAGATATGCCACCCGGATTTTCCAACAATTCATCATTTATAAATAACATTAATAATCAACAGCCACATGCGACTGTGAATACGCAGCCAACAGTTTCCTCGAAGCCAGTGGAGACGTTCACACCGAACTACGATAATATAGATTACAACAATGCGATCAGTATCTTTGGAAAGTCAAAGAATGACTACAAAAACGGTAATGGCTTGGAAACAGCAGTGAGACCAGGGTCCAACACTGTTGGAACTCAAACTAAGCCGCAACGATCTTCCACAAATCCATTTAGAAACATGCAAAGAGCCAGCTCGGCAACATCTTTGCCTGTACTATCAAATGCAACGGCAAGTAACCTCAAGGTATCTTTACCACCACCAGGGATACAAGACTTTGAATCTCTGGTACAAAGAATTCCAAAGTCGTTGGGAAAAGATGTCTTGTCAAAGGAGGAGATAAAAAACTATTCAAGATGGTTCAATGATATAATAGCAAAGAAAAAACACAAAGGGGAAACAATCAAGTTGAATGATGTGTTCCAATTTCTTCAGACGAACTTCAAAGTGAGTGAGGACATCAAGCAGAAGATTTTTCACATCTTCGAGGACATTAAGCAGAACATAGGGCTGGACAACTTTTTTGTTGTTTTAAGATGCCTTGTTTTGTTGATAAACGAAAATGGAAAGCTTCCAACAAGGAAGCTGTTGATGGAAAGGGCGCTTCCTACATTGAAGCCGAGATCAATATTGGCAAACAATGCTGATAAGGAAGAAGTGTATGAGGAAGTGACGGATGAGACGAGTCCGGGACAGTTGGACTATGACAACTTTGCGTCGTTGTTGATGACGGGAAAGAGCCACCGAGTCAAGAGAGTTGTGATGAGAAATGGAAACAGAGTGCAGAACAAGTCTGTGAAGTTTTCGGACAAGTTAGTGACCTATGAGGACGAGGAGCCTGCTTACTACGACATGGATGAAGACGCACAACCAAAGACAAAGCTTGACTTTTCCTTGCCAATGGACCAGTTGATGGAACAGATGAGCAATCAACAGGATGGTAACAAGGAAGACGAGGCTGAGTTGGCGGACATGAAGGAGAGCTTGACACATTTCCAGAATCTTCCAAAGGTCGACAATGTATCTCTCTCGATGAATGGAGCTCTCCCACATATAGGTTTTCAGCAGCAGAGCGCCAACAGTGTGCTACAGCCACTAAGACCCACAGCCACTGGATCTGCGAACCACATGATGAGCCACCAGGGCCCTCCACAGTATCTCCAGCCAACAGCCACGGGGTCCGCCAACCACCTGTTCTCCTCTGGCAGACAGCCCAGCAACATGTTCAACACATCGTTTGGGGCGGGGAGCATGCAGAGCGGAGGCCTGCATGACTTGAAGAGTATACAGGATCAGATTGACTATATAAGTGCGCAGATGACTGATGGGAGAGGGTTTTGAGTGAATGCTGGTTGTTTATATATGCTAATGATAAGTGTCTTTCTGGTTAACAATATGGAGTGTTGATTTTTTGTGTGGGTGTGTGGTTGATACACCTGGTAGCGTTTGTCACAAAAAATAATATAAGGAACATCCACGAGAGTGTAGGCTTCCAAGGCGAATCACACATATTTTTTTTCTGAGACGTTTAGATTTTGGGAAAAAGGCATTGGTTTCGGGTAAGTGCAGTATTTTTGCCCATTCTGTAGCTTCTTCCCTCTTTTCTGTTTTTTTTTTTTTCCTATTTTTTTTAGTTTTTTCCCTCAAGAGCATTTAACGAGGATCTAAATTTAACCAATACTCCTAAAGCTCTACTAAGAAGACATATACATAAAAAAGCCACAAAAGATACACATACACAGAAATGAGTTATTTCAGCAACAGCAACAACAACGCTCCATACGACCCATACATGCCACAGGGAGAAAACATATTTTCTGATGACCATGAACTTGAAAATAACGAACAAACACCTAGCCAGCCATCAAAGGCACAGGCCCTGAAGTCGGAAATAGACGACACAGTGGGCATAATGAGAGACAACATCAACAAGGTTGCTGAAAGAGGTGAGAGACTAACCAGCATTGAGGACAAGGCCGACAATCTCGCCAGCTCCGCACAGGGTTTCAAGAGAGGCGCCAACAGAGTGAGAAAGCAGATGTGGTTGAAGGACTTGAAGATGAAGGCCTGTCTGGTACTTGGTATCATTGTTTTGCTGATAGTTATCATTGTTCCAATTGTAGTTCATTTCAGCTAATTATATATGGTTATAGGGAAAATCAAGACAAGCCAGTAAAGTTAACACATAATTTTTTTTTTAAATATTATTAGTTGTAATTACACATCAAAGGAAGATAAACTTTCAAATACGCATATGAATTGTTGCTAAAAAAGGGGTGATTGTTGATATTCTCTTTGTTGTTTTGTTTGAAATAGTGGTGAAATCAGCAAAAAGAATGGGGGTTTTCACACATTTTTGATTTTGCACTGGATGATCACGTGGTTGCGTCGAATTTGCTCTTGACGGTAACACACAAGGCGATTCTTTTTGGGTGTACCACAAGTATATAAACAATCATCTCAAAGCATGAGTCTCCATGGTTTATGTTTATACATAATATCCAAAATTTGTATTAGAGTGTGTATACAAGGGCATTAGCTGAGCCATGAGAATGATTCGTTTCGTGCTGTTTACGGGTGAACAAAAAAAAGAGGTTCATGCAAGGACAGATAAGTTGAAAGGCAAATTTTAAAATTTCTTGCACTAAAAAAGCAAAAGAGTAATATTCATATAGTATGACTAATCTCAAATAGGATACCGACCATTGAAAACACACTACCTGAACCAACTTAATACAATACACATAGAGAGTATATATCGATCATCACACATATCTTCATATCAAAAATATTGAATGCAGAACATCAGTCTATAGTAACACCATCTCTCTCTCTTTTTTTAAATAGCCAAAAATGATCAGCAAAGATAGCAGCGAAGTAACAAGTTATCGAAATGACTCAAAGACTCCAGCCAAAAGAAAGTATAAGCGAACATTCAAAGTCACATGGGGAGGAAGACCGTATAAAAACAAAAAGAAGGAAGGGTTTCTGAACCAGAGGAAGGACATTATCATGGTTGATGGAGTTTGCGTGCTTGAAGGAAAAGCTAAAAGACCCACTAAAAGAGTTAAAAAACAACCAAACAGTGTATTGCTTGACAATGAAGTAACAGAGTTACCATCCACTGAGGTAAATCTCACAGCTCAAGTAAAAAATTCTGAAGAAATTGTTCAGTCTCTTGATGAGTCAGTCACCAGTTTCACCTCTGTGTCACAACCTCTGCAAAATGAACATCTCCAGCCAGGTTTACACACAGGCATATCTCTTATAGCCCCGAGTATGAAGGCTTCATATGACTGTGTCAACTTCTTTATCCATCATAGTGGGACAACATTCACTCCGATCAGTGGGATGGGATTTTTGTACCGGAACAAAAATCCTTTCCAAACTGTCTTGCCCAACATTGCCATGCGAGATCAATTGACCTTCAGCATGATCGAGGAGTTTGCAAAGATAGCCAAGGCCACACACATTCTGAGGAGAAACAGGATTAATAGCCACCTTGATGTTTTGGACGGCTCTTCAAAAATGGAAAATGAAGCTGGATATACCTCGTCAAACATACACGGAAGATGTGTTGGTTCAAGATCGAACAATGTTCAGGACCTGGACATAGAGTCATATACAGGAATATCATCCACCCAAAGTGAGCAAATGGAACCACTGGAGGGGAAAGTGTTCAATGATGCGTGGCTGGAGGAGAATGGGTATGATGAGTTTTTTGAGGAAAAGCAAATAGTCATGAACTTCAAGGATGTTTACAAGAAATTTGAGATTGATGCTTTCAAGAAGAGTGCGCGGATTTTGCTAAAAAGCAAGATTTCGAATGAAAATAACGATAGAAAAGATATCCTAAATACGCTCACCAGCTTGCTGATGCTTCTCGTGTTTTATTCATATTTTGGAAAGCATAACAAGAATGTGAATCTCATTGTAGGCACATGCAAGGAATTGTTATATCTGCTAGGAAAAATGAATAGATCCGTTCAGTTGAACAGTGGTGAGTTTATTGACAATTCAAAAATATTAATAACTTCAGAGCATAGTATCAATGACAGAGAGAGTGTAACCTTTGATGATCATAACTTTTTCAATTCAGTGAAAAAAAATGACGACAATATTAGTAAAAACAGCAAATTGGATGACGAGCGTGAAGTTCAGTTTCTGTCCAATTGGACCAACTACAGTGACATTTTAACCGCCATGACGTTCATACCCGACAAGACAAACAAAACAGGAGGCAAACTAGACATGTTTTCCAACTATTCCAATGTGAGCCTGAATAGAGATCATTACACCTACGACATTGAACAGAGCAAGAGAGTGCAAAACATGAATGACTTGAGAGACATTGAGTATTTTAGTGGAGTTGACCTTCAAGTCATCAAGTACATGAACGAGCTTACTGACCTGCTTCTGATGAAGGATGAGATTGACGAGTTGCAGTTTGACTCAGATCCACTGATGATCTTGAACTTTGAAATCCAGTGCATGTGCCTGAGTGTGAACATGGAACAATATCTACAAGAAAGTGAGGCCCAGAGAGACACCATGATTTTACAAAAGACACAGAACATGGCAGCCTTGAATGGAGGTTCATGGTCAGATAACAGCTTGACAAAAGCAGCCCTGCAGGAGTATGAACAGCTCAGAACAGTCAACAAGGTCTTTGCTCTTATATCTATTTTGCAAGTACACAGAAGACTGCTAAATAAATTGACTGACGACAGCCGCGTCAAATGCACGTTATCTGACATAATTGAACTGCTGGATCACAAGGTGCCATATGCATCTGCAGCGGCCCAGTGTCTGTTTGGATCGATATTCATTGTGGGGTGTGAACTGGGAAACATTTTCGTAAACGATTGTGACTTTGATGAACAAAGCATAACTCTTCGCAAAGGGAAGGGAGTGGTTCTCTCTCACTTGGACTCCCTCGTTGGAAGAGGTCTGGTTGCAGCAGAAAGAGCCAAGGATATCATAAACCATGTGTGGCTAACAAATTCACTGAACTCTACGTACAAGAACTGGTGGGTGATACTCAAGGAAAACGACATCAACATTCATTTATCTCTGTAAAAAAGAGAAATGGGGATATTCCGAGGTTATCGCGGTGGATTTACAAATCAGCAATAATACAATTTTCCGTCGCGTACCGGCTTTTTTATATTTTTCCAAATATAAAGATTTCAAAAATAAACAAATACATATTGTTTATATAAATATGACATGGTGTATTATTTTTTTAAATGATAAAGTAAAGGCTTAGTAAAGTGTAATATATGTAAAGAAACAATGGTTTTACCATATAACTCAAACAAGGTTTTTTTTCTTTTGAACTACACTAAATCCCCTTTGTGTGCTCTCTATTAAATAACAAAGAGATAAACATAATGAGCAGCTCCGATATTAATAACATTCCCCTTGGTAAGCTTTTATTCGAGAGGTTGGCCAAAGTCACCAAGTCCGTTTTTGGTGTTCCCGGTGATTTCAACTTGAGATTGCTAGAGCAAATCTACGAGGTTCCTGAGCTTGAGTGGGTGGGAAACAACAACGAACTGAATGCGGCATACACCGCTGATGGGTACTCCAGAATAAACCCACACAACTTTTCCTGTTTGATCACCACGTACGGCGTTGGTGAGCTGTCCGCTCTGAATGGTATTGCTGGGGCATTTGCTGAGAATGTTTCTGTTTTGCACATTGTAGGATCCTCAGCCCTGAGAGCCAGAGCCGTTGCTGATGATGGTAACGAAATGGACGCATTGTTTGGTACTGTTCATCACTTGGTTCCAGGCAAAAACACCTTCAGACAGAACCATGATGTTTACAGAAAAGCTGCTGAGGAATACAGCTGCTTCTCAGAATCAATCACTGAAGAGGACATTCTACAAGGAACTGTTCAAGACAAAATAGACGAGGCCATTGAGACTGTTGTTGCCAATCACCAGCCAGGTTACCTATTCGTCCCCTCAGATGTTGCTGAACGTCTTGTTACCTGTGATTTAAACAAGCCTTTGGATTTGTACAAGTACAAGAATAAAAAATTGAATGACAATGAGGAAAAAGTACTGAACTTGTTATTAGATAAGGTTTACAAAAGTGAAAATCCTGGCTTTGTTGCCGACTACTTCTTGAAGCGTCACGCCTCAGAAGTCATTGATCTACTGGAAAAGACCAATTGGGACTGCTACTCCACACCAGCATCAAGAGGTCTTTGTTTGGATGAAACCTTGGAAAACTTCAGAGGTGTCTTCTGTAATGAAAAATCTCCTATGGGTGTCTTTGAGAGTATCAAGAAACATGATCTAGTGCTACACTTTGGCTCTAAGATTAATGAAACCAGCTTTAGATACTCTGGTAACAATGATGAAATTAACGACTGGTTGGCCAATCAAGATATCTGCTTTTTGGGAAGAGACTTTGCTATGTTTGGCTTCAAGAAGGAGTTAATCAAAAACATCAGTGGGTGTAAGGTCTTTAACAGATTCTTAGAAGTTTTAGATTACTCCAAGATTCAAAAAACGATGAAATCCAAAGCCGAACAATCAAGAGGACAACTATATAGTGATTCTTACAACTTGGAAGAAATGGTAATGCAAAAAGACAGACTGTTTGAACAAGAGGTTTCTTACGAATTGTCTAAAAACATTTTACAAAAGGGTGACATTTTGCTTTGTGAAATGTCTACCTTTGCCTTTGAACTGGAAAACATCAAGTTGCCATCTGAAGGTAGAATGATATGCCAAAGTTTCTATGCCTCCATCGGATATGCGCTTCCTGCAACTGTTGGTGTTTGCAAAGCCTTGAAAGACTACAAGATGAACAACAGAGTTTTATTGCTACAAGGTGATGGATCTGCTCAAATGACCTTACAAGAGTTATCTTTGTTCATGAAGTATGATTTGAGCCCAATGATTTTGATGCTGAACAACTCTGGTTACTCAATTGAGAGAGCAATCATAGGAGCAACCAGCACGTACAATGATCTAACAGCAGAATGGGACTGGCAAAAGATGTTAGAAGCATTCGGTGATTCTAAGAAGGACAAGCACGAAACATTTAAAATATCTAACTACGATGAGTTTAAGAAATACATTTCAGAAAAGGGCACAAAGCCACTGGAAAAGGTGCATATGGTTGAATTGATTTTGGACAAGTTTGATTACGGGAATGGTTTATTAGTTTTTTTGGGGAAGAGGAGTGCTGATAAATCCATGTGATTTCCAGCCTCGATTAGAGTGTATTTTCAGTCCAGAAAAGTTGTATATATTTTCTTTTGAACAGTATGAGACGTTATTTAACATGGACTGTACCCCTTTTTTGGCCTCCTATTGGCCAAGCCGCATAGCAGCCCTTTAGCGGCCTTTTTCGCATTTTAAGGTAAACACGTAGAACACAATTGTTGTTTCGTTCTTTAATCCTGAATATATCCTCTCTTTTGGGATATTATAGATAGACGAGCTCTTAAATAACATAAACGTAGTATTATTATTTTTGAATATTAAAAAAATGCTTTGAAAGCTACCATACTCACATGTCTTATCACTCCAATAACACTTTTTCTCGTTCTAACCCATCTCTTCTACAGGATCCAAGCAGATGGGTAGCGCAATGGGACGATAAATACAACAAATTCTTTTATTTTGATTTACAAAACAACAATCAAGCACAATGGGATCCACCTGCTGGAACAACATTCATACAGCAACAAAATGTCCAGCAGCAAACATACCAACAGCAAAACAATACCAACAGTACCACTTTTGACAAGAGAGGAATGTTCTCACCGCTCACCAACTCTGGCACCAATACTGCTTCGAATGGTGGTAGCCAGAGTCACATGAGCCCCATGCTTGGTGCCGGTGTATTGGGAGGTTTGCTATTGGGAAATACATTAAAGTCTCACAGCCACCGTCACAATCGCCATAAATCTCACCATAAAGGCGGTGGCTTTGGTGGCGGTAGAAGACATGCCAGTCATACAGGCTTTGGCGGCGGGTCGAGTGGTCGTTGCTAAATGCTTCTCCTGGGGGGGGGGAATCCAGAAGAGAACTTATAAATCACCATCAACGATTGTTATACCATAGCTTCTCAAGAAAAATTCGAAAACCCAATAGAGAACAGACGCCACTCATGTGCATTATGATTAGCAGGGCAACTACCTGAGCTTACCTATATGCTATTCCAGTTGGATGGTAATGTCTTCTTTTTTTTTTTTTC
Source organism: Hanseniaspora lachancei (assembly GCA_030567275.1). Classification (NCBI taxonomy): domain Eukaryota; kingdom Fungi; phylum Ascomycota; class Saccharomycetes; order Saccharomycodales; family Saccharomycodaceae; genus Hanseniaspora; species Hanseniaspora lachancei. The sequence continues at coordinate 72,836 of JAJLRX010000232.1, read as the reverse complement.
CAGAATACATACGTTATTATTTACCCTCATAAATCAAGCCGCAATTCGTTCCAATATTTTCTTCTCCGAAAAAAAAAGAGAAGAAAACAGACATCTATTTAAACGCAAAACTAATCAATATCCTATAGATTCTAACTTAATTTTTAAACGAATGAAGTAACTGATCCTTTGAAACCAAAACTTCTTAGAGACAGCATAGAATTGAAAAGATCAAAATGGCTGACGACAAATACAAAAACTTTCCGTACTCTAAAACAAACCCACCAGTTTTTAAGGAACCCAGACGATGGAGAGCAGAGTGGGATGACGAATACCAAAGATACTTCTACGTTGATTTGCTCAATAACAACAAGTCCCAGTGGGAACCACCCGCCGGTACTGAACCAACTGAAAAAAGTGTCGCAATGGACGCACCGATGAACCAAAGCCAGTACTACCAACCCGCAATCAACGCAAACAAGGCAATGCCACAGCAACAGTATGTTCCCCAACAGCCATACTACCCACAGCAGGGATACTATCCCCAGCAGCAGTACTACCCGCAGCAGCAGTACCATCCACAGCAGCAGTACTACCCTCAACAGCAGTATCAGAATACCAGTGGAAGGAGATTCGGTGGTATATCTTCTGGAACAATGCTTGGTGCAGGTGGTGGTTTGTTAGGAGGAATGCTTCTAGGAGATATGATATCTGACCATAATAACTACGAGACCCAGCAGGCATATGACCAGGGGTACGATCAAGGTTATGACCAGGGATTTGACAATGGAGATTTTGGAGGCGGTGACTTTGGAGGCGGCGACTTTTGAAGTGGACACATTCTCAGGCTATATATATTTTAATGAACGACAGTTCAAGATTTCATGCATTTTTCGTTCAGTTTTGGTATCTTTTATAATCAAATTGATATTGAGAACCCATATCTTTAAAAGCAGCTTATGTTGATCTACGTAGTGCAGCATTATAAGCTTGGTAAATGATATGACACTTTCGTCAAGACATTAGTCTTGTTTTCTTTTCCAAAGTAGAAAAGTATCGTTTATCTCCTTTTACAAGGTATTATACAATACATAAGGTTTTACCGTTAGCTAGCATTCTTTTTTTCCCCACCGTGTATTTCCAAAATATATATATTTTTTTTGTTGAAATTTAGGATAAACATGTACGTTGAATTTCATTAATGATATTTTTAACAACAACAACAAGAATAAACCCCAGCCAATATAAAGTTCATCAAAAAACTTACAAAAAAATACAGAACTATTCTTAATGTCCATAAAAGCAGCATTTGCTAAGTCTCATATCTTAAAGCCAAAGTCACTGATCAAATCAAACGTCGAGGCTCCAATAAACACCTTGGAGCTATACTTAGACTACGCTTGTCCATTCTGCTTAAAGATTTTTTCCAGATGGAGTGAAGCTGGCTTTTTTACAGATGCCTTCTTGTCTGAACACAGCCTACAAATCAGATTCAACAATGTTCCCCAACCTTGGCACATACGCTCCATTCCTGTACACAACGTTTCATTGGCTGTGGCCAGATACCACCCTGACGCCTTCTGGGATTACTCCTTGCAACTATTCAAGGACTCCAAGGACAAATGGGACGATAACTTCAACGGCCAGACTCCTGCACAGTTCAACGAAACCCTTGCCAAGCACGCACATGCGCACACAGGAATCGATTACGACGTCGTCTTGGATTACTTGAACGACAAGGACGGCGGCAAGCACAGAATGCCAGACTTGAAGTACTTTGTCAGATACCACAGAACCGTTGGTGCCCACATCACTCCCACGGTTGCCATCAACGGTATCATCATCAGCAGCATTGAATCAAGCACTGACTTGGAAACAGTTGTGAAGTTGATCAAGCAACACACAGCTTAAAAACAGAGAAGTTAGGCCAATGATTTTCTTCGCAGTCAATGTTTGAATAATTTTATATATAAAAGCACATACTGTTTGTACACATAAAAATGCCTTGTTTTGTCATTGAGAAAATTTCTGATCTGCCAAATCGTCTATATCAAAAGTGTAATTACTCCATGTTATTTGTTCATCCGTGGTTGTCTTGAACATTTTATCCAACTCTTCCTTGTATACATTTGTGTAGGTAACGTGTCTTTTTAAAATGGACCCATTTTGATCATCATTCAAAGTCTTATTAACTCTGGACTCGTTCCATTGTTGAATTTCTTCTTCTGTAAGATTTGGAAATCTTTTTTTATAACAAAATATGCAAAAATCATCTGCCAGGGTCAATACATTAGAGTTTGTATATGAGATTACATGAAAGCAATTTTCAACGAGCTCGGCATATTTGTTGACGAGTTCTTTGTGTTTCTTCATGAAGTCGCCCTTATATATGTTTTTATTCAACTTCAAATCAAAGCTGTGTGACCTTGAAAAGTTTTTGTATAAATATCTGAATCGATCTCTGAGTTGTTTAATATTCTTTGGGGCTTTAGGAAATGAGCGGTTGTATTCTTTATGTATTTGGTTCCAGAATTCGTCTTTATAGACTCTGTTTTTTTGTTTGTTGATGAGCTTTCTATTTCCTAAGCATAATTGCAACAATACCATGTCTTGCTCTATTTTATGGGCAACTGTTATTGACATTATTTGTGATTATACTTTCAAAGTGTTATTGCTTGTGTAATTGGTCAATATGTGCTTTTCAAAATGAATTTAATGACCATAATACAAAGAACCAAAAATACATACAAGTTGTAATTGGTGTGCTTCAACCATTTCATTAGATCAATCACAATAAACAAGGGCACGTAACATATAGAGAAAAGGGACTGGGTTAACAATTCAATAGTTAAACTTTAATTACAATGAGTTATCCTTTAAATATGAAAAGCTAAGTCTGGACATTAGAAAAATGGTATAGTTGCATTATTTTTAATCTAAGTTTCTGAAAGACAACTTGAAAAGCTTAAGATTTCAAGAACAATACAATTATGGGTTAAAAATAAAGCTTTTTTATTATTATAAGCGGCTCAGAAAACATTGAACAAGTGAGCTGAGTACTAAAGTTTTATGCTGAGTCTGGCACAATTTCTTGGTAGAATAAAGAATAAGACCACACCTGTGTCTCATTAGAATAACTTCTGTTTACCTATTGATAAAGCACTTTCATTTTTATAAGCAGATCTTTATTTCTTGAGTCTAAAGTAAACTTTCTATTCTTGTGAATTTATTTTTATTCGTAGGACATTCTCCAAGAGAATTTGAAATTATTAAATTATGCATCTGATCCAAATAAGACATTAATAAGTACGGAAAAATTAGAACAACTTTTCTGTAGTCATAAGAACAGTGTGTACACAAGAATGTTTTCAAGACTACTTTGTTTTTTCTTTTCCCCTCAAGAATTGTGTAGCCAACAAACAAGAGTCAGTTTTATTGGAGCTAGCAGAGTTCTTGAATGGATCGCATATGGATCATAACCCAAAATAAGCTTTTATTTTTGTCAAGATATTACTTGAAATGCTTGCTGAAAAAAACCTTGTGCGATGGAATTTGGATCCTGAGTGATAAGATCCATCTATTTCCCAATTAGGAAGTTTGAATGGTTTTTTTTGTAAAGTTTTTTGATTGAATATTTGTAATATTCGGAATAATTGGATACACATGTGAGATCCTTCTACATATCACGTTTTTCTGAACACAACAGATATCCAAAAACATAAGACCACTTTCTAATTTTTTTGCACGTAAAAAAGGCTCTCCAATACGTTGTTAAAACCTTAATTGTTTTGAATCATTATCTCCCCTTTATTTGTTTGTTAATCATTTGAACTCATACTTCAAAGAAGTTATAGATAAATTCTTCAGGTAAGTTGTATTTTATATGTTTTCTTGCATTATTTTATAGATTAAGCTTTGTAAAGTCATCTAACTTTTTAGTATACAGTCAATGGCAAATGTTGTGTGAAGTGTTTATGACATTTGCATTTCAACACGTGATCTGACCTGTAAGAAAAAAAAAAAAAAAAAAACATAATCTGAGGTCCTTCAAGCCTAATTTAGATTGGCCCTGTGATGTCAGAAATTCAAAAAATCATGTATCATCGTGGTTGAAGCTTGATAACAGTGAGATGACCTTAAGACTAGTTTAGACAAGTATCAAAACAACTGATACGGGTTGTATTGGCAAGATTGATTTTACGTTGCACCAGCTTTTACGATGGTATATTCTAGAAAATTCGAGAATTTACTACCACATTCGGTTTTTCATCGAGAAAAAAAAAAAATCACGCTACACACAAAGGGGAAATATCTGGATAATTGTATCCACTGAAAAATTAGGGTAATTCAATCCCTGTGAGTTATAGATTTACAGTTATCAGTCAGCGCAATTGTATATAAAGAGCAGATGCTTGCAGTCTTTAACAATTCAAATCATAAATTTAATTCATATCAAAACAAAATATCAAAACCATAGAAAAAATATAAATAATTAAATATCGTTAAACACATTATGCAATCCGACCAATTTACTGACAGAGCTTTAAACTTATTAACCATTGCTCAAAAACTTGCTCAAGATCATCAACATTCTCAACTGACTCCTACACACATACTAGCTGCTTTTGTGGAAACCCCACCTGATGGCACCAAATCATATGTTGAGAACATATTGAAGAATGGAAGATTTGATTACGATGATTTCAAAAGACAAGTTAACAAAAAGTTCAACAGCATCCCATCCCAACAACCTGCTCCTCAGGAAATACTGCCAAATAACTCCTTACTTCAGGTGCTTAAAGATGCAGGTGATATTCAAAACCAACAAAAGGACTCGTACATAGCTCAAGACCACATTTTCTTGGCTCTTTTGAAGAACCCTGGTATAAAGGACATATTCAAAGCATGTAACATCGATATTGAAGTCGTCAAGACTCAAGCTTTACAGCTCAGAGGAAACACAAAGATTGACTCCAGATCTGCTGACACATCCGACAAGCTTGAGTACTTGACCAAGTATGCCGTTGACATGACCGAAGATGCCAGACTGGGAAAGATGGACCCGGTCATTGGCCGTAATGAAGAAGCCAAGGCCGTCATCAGAGTGCTAGCAAGAAGAACAAAGTCCAACTGTATTCTTACTGGTCCTGGTGGTGTCGGTAAAACGGCCATTGTTGAATTAATCTCCCAAAAGATTTGCGATGGCGATGTTCCAAATATCTTGAAGAATGCCAGACTGTTTGCCCTTGACTTGGCTTTGCTGAATGCTGGTGCCAAATACAAAGGTGACTTTGAAGAAAGATTGAAGGGTGTAATCAAGGAAGTTGAAGAGAACTCCAAGGAAGGCCACTTGATTATACTGTTCATTGATGAAATTCACATGTTGATGGGTAGTGGTTCCAATGATGCACAAAACGCTGCCAACATCTTGAAGCCTGCCTTATCCAGACAGGCCATCAAGGTCATTGGTGCCACCACTGATAATGAATACAGAGCTATCTTTGAAAAGGATGCTGCTGCTGCCAGAAGATTCCAAGTCATCCATGTTGATGAGCCTTCCATCAAGGAAACCTTGGCCATTTTGAGAGGCTTGAAGGACAAGTACGAAATCCATCATGGTGTAAGAATCCTTGACTCGGGTATTGTTTCTTGCGCTACCATGGCTAAGAGATACTTGCCTTACAGATTACTGCCAGACTCGGCCATTGATCTATTGGACATAGCATCCGCTAAAGTTGCCATTGACAGAGATTCCAAGCCTGAAGAGTTGGATAACCTTGAAAGAGCTCATCAAATGATTGAAATTGAAATCAAGGCCTTGGAAAGGGATGCCAACTCTGATCCTACCACCAAGGAAAGACTGGAACAAGCTAAGAAGAGAGAAGCCGAGATTATCGAACAGATCATTCCAATAAAGCAACAGTTCGAGGCAGAAAGATCATCCTCAATTGAATTGAAGGAGGCCAAGAAGAGATTGGATGAATTAATGAACAAGGCTGCTGATGCTGAAAGAAGACATGATACAGCCACAGCTGCTGACTTGAGATACTTTGCCATTCCAGATCTAAAGGAAAAGATTCAGTCCTTAGAGGACAAAGTAGCTGAAGAGGACTTGAAGAACACCGATGACTCATTGGTCAAGAAAGTTGTTGATTCATCAGTTGTTGCTGAAATCTGTGCCAAGCTAACTGGTATTCCTGTTTCAAAGATTTCCGAAGATGAAAATGACAAGTTGGTCAACATGGAGGCTGTTCTTGGTGAGGAAGTTGTTGGTCAAAAGGCAGCCATTAAATCCATTTCAAATGCAGTTAGATTGACAAGATCTGGACTAGCTGACAAAAGACAGCCTTCCAGTTTCTTGTTCTTGGGTCAATCAGGTACAGGTAAGACTGAATTGTCTAAGGCAATTGCTAGATTGTTGTTCAAAGGTGAGGATGACATGATCAGAGTGGATTGTTCTGAACTTACTGAAAAGCACACAATCTCCAAGTTGATTGGTTCACCTGCCGGTTATGTTGGGTATGATGACAAGTACATTTTGGCTGACTTGAAGTCCAAGCCTTACTGTGTTTTGTTATTTGATGAGGTTGAAAAGGCCCATCCAGATGTCTTGAACATCTTGCTGCAAATGCTTGATGAAGGTAAGGTCACGGCATCCAATGGTTCAGTCATCAGCTGCTCAAACTGTATTGTTATCTTGACAAGTAACTTGGGTGCTGGTTACATTGCTGAACAGAAGGGTTCAAAGATATTGCCTGAAACAAAGGAAAAGGTAATGGATGCTGTTAAAGCTCATTTCAGACCTGAGTTAATCAACAGAATAAGCTCCATAGTCATTTTCAACAAATTGTCCCACAAAGCCATCAACAAGATCATTGATATAAGAATGAAGGACTTGGAAAAGAGATTTGAAGAAAACGACAAGTACTTCAAGCTAACATTGACAACTGAAGCCAAGCAATTCCTATGTGACAATGGTTACTCCAGTGTTTACGGTGCTAGACCATTGAACAGATTGATCAAGGACCAAATCCTTAACCCAATGGCAATCAAAGTTCTTAGACAGCAAATCTTGCCCAAGGAGGTAGTTCAAGTTAAGTTGAATGACTCTGGTGATGGCTTGGAGGTTGTCAACAATCATCCTGGATTAACAGGCTATGACGATGATGACGCCATGGATGTTGACTCTGAAGGCTTTGACTCTTATGATGAAGACAGCGACCTTGAATAAATGAGATATCAAATTTAAAGCGGAAAAAAAAAAAAAAAAAAGAATTGCTTATGATTTCCATTCCATTTTATATATTATTACCAATGTTTAACTTCAACTACATATTTACCCAATTTTTTCAATAAGTAATTCACCTCTGACTTGTTCAATGAATGTTTTAAGCAAATATACTCAATTGATGTTTTCCCATTAAAATACTTTAGAAGTCTATAATATAGTTTTTGTTCACTCTTAGTAAAATCCTTTTCAACTAACTTATAAAGCCACCTTTTTTCAATGGCAGATGAAGTTCTAGGATCCAGTATAATAGTGAATTCCTCTTGATCCTCGTATGAATCAATGCTCAAAAAACTTTCATTGTCACTATGGTTATTTTTGTCAACCTCGACACTGTCCTGATTCAGCAAAGCTTGAAAGTCCTTTTCGTCTTCATTACCCATGTTCCCACTGTCATTTTTACTTCCATCAACGAACTTCATCTTACTTTTCATTTTTTTCATGTATCCGTCCTTTTCTATATCTTCTTCAACGTACATCTTGATTTTGGCATCCACTCGTAGGTAAACAAACGTCAGAATCTGTGTTAGGAATCCCTTTTTCAGGCACCAGCCCAGTCCCTTGAAGTACATGCTCTTATGTTCCTTTGATGGGATATGAATACCAAAGGTTTCTACGCCATTGAAAAAAGATAAAAACTTTGGGAACGGTGGCAGTAAAGGAAATTCCCTGTTGAAAACTGACTGGTGCTGATACAACAGGGAAGGAATAGAGTTGTTTTTGGTGATGTTGAAGCCCACATCAAAGTCATCAATGTCTTTGCCCTTTAATGGGGCTAATGGCGAAACAATGTACTTGTTCTTAGAAGAAATGGGCAAAATACACCTGGCCTGTCTCCAATAAAGGAAATGCAAAATAAATGATTTGAGCATCTTTGTTATGAATATGTCATCATTGGTCTCATCTCCAAAGGTTTCATTTGTGTATTGCTGAATCAAAATCCGCATCGTTTTTTTATAATGTTTCAAAACATGTTGAGGGTTTATGATTTTCACCAAGTCTGTCATTATTAATGTGGACAAGTCATTTTCACCGACATTCGTCTTTAAGTCTTGTATTATGTCCTCTGGCTCCATCAAGAATATCAAGGTATAATTCAAAAGATCCTCCTCATGTGCCTTGATGTTATTGTTACTGGATAATTCCTCTTCCAAGGACAGGCTTTCATTAAAAAAGTCTTGATTGCTAATACTAGTTAAAAAAGAACCTTTCAAAACATTATCTACTTTTGTATTTGGAAGATCTGAAAACTCAGTTCTTAGTGGAATTTGCAAGGAAATGAACTTATCATCATCTACAACTAAATTGGCTATTTTGTTATCCGTGATTCTATGGTAGCACTTTGTTATTGCTCTACAAAGAGAACTGTTCATCAGTAGATTCTTATACTTATCGAAAACCAATGACCCGTCTTTGTTAAATTCGAAGCCTTCATTAATTTTATTAATTCTGGATAGTTCTTTGTTCAGGTAGTTGGATTCGTTTTGAACAAATCTCAAAAAAATTGCAAACTTGCTGCACAGGTTATCATAAACATCATCGACTCTTTGATCATATTCGATCAATGGAGGATTTAGCAAAAATACCAAATTAAAGGTGTAGATCAAATCATTGGTATCCAATTGATTGGAGTCAATTCCATCAACTTTGTTATCAACTCCACTAGTTTCCTTTCTGGAACTCTCGTCATTTTTAAGAGATATTGGCAAACCAACAAAGCTGAGTTCATCGCAGGTGAACTCAAACTTCTGATTGGTCAAGTGTCTTGGGGGTATGCAATACTCTGCAATAATGTCTTTTTCCAGGCCAGCTATGAGATTCTCTGAAGTGAAGACAATGTTTTCATCACTATGTTTGTCTATGAACTCTTGAACTGTTTTGTACTCAGCCGCATCAGGAGAAATGGTGTTTTCATCCATGGTATTTCGCCTCATTTTGAATCGTTCTTCCTTGGCTAGGTAGCTGTTGACGTTTTCTATATTAGTAGGGCTCTGAACTGTTTGTGAGTCTTGAAGAAAAGGTTGCTCATTGGTAATAATGGAAGAGTCATCAGATGAATAGTCAGCATAGTCTGTTGATATACCTGAACCATCTGAGTTGTCTGAACTATCAAAGTTGTTGAACTCCTTTTCGATTGAGTTCTTGAGAGTCAACTCTTTGAAGCTGGATTCCATGTTATTCATTGAGTTTGAGTCATTGTTGATACTGTCCGATTGGAAAATTTCATTGTCTTCAAAGTTATTTAAATCTATGTTGAAATTGTCATTGACTTTGCTTTTGTTTGTAAATTTGGGGTTAGAGTTGTTTACAAAGGTATGGTCAGGTGGGTAGTTGTACAACACAGAGGAACCGGAGTTTGTTTGGCATACAAGAATGATGTTCTTCAGGTATGAGTTCGGTACATTATTGTACACCATAGATTTGATAGAGTGTATGGTTGTGGTGTATGTCTGCTAATTCATTTGGTGAATGAAAACTGTCACAGAAAGGTGAATGTCACGTACCGTGGGATTTGACTAAATGCTAGCTGCACGTGTGCTCTTTCAGAGAAAGAAAACAAGTGGTAGCGCGCATTACTTTGTCCCTACATTTTTCCTCCCCCCCAGATAGTAAGTTGAAGCCATTGGAAGCATTATCAATGAGTATACAGCCATTTTTAAAGGCAATTATTAGCATACCTGAAGCTAATTGTGTGTTGATATATGCTATTATAATTGAGCTTGATATAATTAATACTTCTATTATAATATCTCTGTTCAAAATGGCATTAGATCAATTAGCTGTTAACCCATATCCTTGTGGAAACCATATGAGTTGACGAGCCTTATGTCCGAAGCGTTGAGGTGATTATATGTTTTTTTGTTTTTTTTTTTTGGTAAAAGTCAAATAAAAGGGGTGCAAATTTTTTTTCTTACGAGCCCACTCTAATTTTTCTACACATTGAATTGGTAAGGACTCTACAATGAATGTGTTATAATGTTTCAAAATCATTCATCTTATAGGAAAAAAAAAGGCATTACAACCAATTAATAAATAATGTCATCAAATAAACATACACACAACACGATCCCATCTAAACCTTGCAAAGGATGTACTTGTTCAATTGGGTTATTGTCTAGACAACACAGAAATAAGACTCTCTTTAGACAGTTATACTCCTCAAAGAGGAAGTCTGTTATTGACATAAATGACAAGTCAGACCAATATTCTGTTTCTACCACCTTTTTGCAATGTAACAATGAATCAAAGAATGTCAACACCACCAATAGACTTATTGAGTTGAGAAAGGCTATGTACCAGTATGACAACACCTTGGTATGTTACATCATTCCTAGTGAAGATGAGCACTTCAATGAGTACACTTCCTTTGCTGACCAAAGAAGAAGCTTTATTTCTGGGTTTGATGGTTCCAGTGGGGTTGCCATTGTCACCAACAACCTATCCAACCTAAACGTTGATACCCATCCTGAGGGTAAGGCCATGTTGTCCACCGATGGAAGATATTACATACAGGCCGCTAGACAGTTGGATTACAACTGGGTGTTGAATAAGAGTGGCATGCAAGGTGAAATTGATTGGCAACAATTCTGTATCAACGAGTGCTTGGAAAACTTTGAAGTTTTCAATATGAATAAAAAGGACAAGGTCATCAAAATGAAAATTGGTGTAGACCCTAAGCTTGTCAGCATTAAGAAATATGAACAAATAAGAGACATGATTACCAAGCAGGGCTTGGATGATAAAATTGAACTAATAGCTGTTGAAAACAACTTGGTTGATCAAATTTGGCCCATGTTTGAAAATCCTGTAGAAAGACCATGTAATAAAATAGAATATTTGGAGTCCAAGTATACTGGAAAGTCCTTTTTGGAGAAAAGGGCATTGATTATGGAAAAGTTACAAACCAAAAAGCTAATTATTTCCCAATTGGATGAAATCTGTTGGTTGCTGAACTTGAGAGGCTCTGATATCGAGTACAATCCTGTTTTCTATGCATACTTGATCATTGATGAGGACGAAACCATGTTGTTCACAAACAACGCTTTTGAAGATTACGTCATCGCCTTATTGGTTCAAGATGGAGTCCAAGTTCAAAGATATCAAAGATTTTGGTTGCAACTACAAAAAATGGCCAGTTCCACTGACGAAAAAATTAATGTTACTCCACTATGCTCTTGGGCTGTTATTAGACATTTGAATTCAAACTACAACACCATTGAATCACCTGTTGCATACTTCAAGTCTATAAAGAACTCTTGCGAAATCTCAAATGCCAAGCAGGCACAAAACAATGATGCTTTTGCCTTGGTTCAGTACTTTGCCTGGCTGGAAGCAGAAGTTGGTATCAAAGAGAGATTGATTGATGAATACAAAGGTGCTATAGAGTTAGAAAAGATAAGAAACACACTGCCACATTACAAAGGACCTTCTTTTGCTAGTATATCATCATCTGGATCCAACGGAGCCATAATCCATTACCAACCGGTTAAGGATGAATGTAAGATGATTGATCCAAGCAAGCCTTACTTGATTGATGCAGGTGCTCAGTTTCTAGAGGGTACAACTGACATAACAAGAACACTGGTGCTGAAGGACAACATAGAAAACATAGAAGAATTGAAGAGAAACTATACTTTGGTATTGAAGGGTAATCTAAGCTTGGAAAGAATGGTTTTCCCAAAGGATACAATAACTGGTGACAAACTGGACATTTTAGCTAGACAATATCTATGGGCATATGGTCTGGACTACGAACACGGTACAGGACACGGCATAGGCTCATACTTAAATGTGCATGAAGGTCCTATAGGTATTGGACGGGTTAAAGCCAATGATATCAAGTTAGCTGAGGGCATGCTCATCAGTAATGAACCAGGATACTATAAAAATGGTGAGTATGGTATAAGAATTGAGAATGACATTTTGGTAATTCAACATCCGGAACATGAAAATTCATTGACATTTGAGAACATCACAAACGTACCTTACTGTAGAAGGCTGATTGATACAAGTCTGTTGAACAACGAGGAAATCACTCAGATCAATAAATATCATCAAAAAGTCTGGAATACTTTGTCTCAAAAGACTAATCCATTGTCGGTTACATACAAGTATCTAAAGAGAGAAACAGCTCCTTTGAAAGGCTTTCTTTAAGTCTTTTGTATAGATAAAAGAAACAGGTTATATATATTTTCAAAGAGCTTGATACATTTTCAAATTTAAATATATGGAAAGTTTTAAACCCGAAACCCATATCAACGGACACATCATATTTTAGGCTATTTTTATTTATTTTTTTCCACTTTATTTGTTTTTTTTTTTTTTTCTATAACAAGTTTCTAATTTTTGGTGAATATTTCTAATTTTAAGTGATTAATAACATATAACAACACCATCAATATAGAACAGATATATATTTTTATTTTAAGCAGCAGCACTTTAAGAAAATCTATACCTTCATAACAATAACAGTACGCACTGGATATCATCTACAAATGGTTGAAAATGATGTGGGTAAAACTGCGCTAAGAAAGGCATATGATGAAAACACTGTTAGACAAGCCATGAATCTAAACAAACCTATCAGTAACAGGAAGCAAGAAATCCAATCTGAAAGCTATCTAAGGAAGATGGATGAACTAAGAATACACAACCAACACATATTCAGATTTAGAATTGCACACACAAAATACATATGTTTATTCTTTTTTTTGTTTTTCCTACAGAGCATAGGTATTTTCTTCTTTGGAAAGGGATTTTTACTCACAAGAAATGTACTTGAAAATATAAGCACAACGGAGTCGTATGAAAACAACATGGACTACGAGTTCAAAAAAAGTGTCATTCTCATCATAGATGCATTGAGATTTGATTTTGTAACACCCGTAGAAGACTCAAATAAGCCATACCATAACAAATTAACTGTTCTTGACGAATATTTCAAAGATAATAAGTCTTTTCTCTACAAGTTTCTCTCTGATCCGCCAACAACAACTCTACAAAGATTGAAAGGCCTAACAACAGGTTCATTGCCTACATTCATAGATGCAGGGTCAAACTTCAATGGAGATCTTATAGAGGAAGATAACATTATCAAGCAACTGTTCATGAATGAAAAGAACATTCGATTTGTTGGTGACGACACTTGGAGAAGTCTTTTTTCTCCATACATGAGTGAACACTCTGAATACTACGAGTCCTTGAACGTGTTTGACTTAGAAACTGTTGATAATGGGGTCAAGAAATATTTCCAACAGCATTTACCTAATGATGATTGGGATGTACTTATTGGACACATGTTGGGAGTTGATCATGTGGGACACAAGCATGGGCCAGACCATGAAGAAATGACTAAAAAACTAAACGAAATGGACACGTTCATAAGATACGATATTCTTCCGCAAATAGATGATGACACAGTTTTGTACATATTTGGTGACCACGGAATGGATCACACAGGAAATCATGGAGGTGATTCCAAAGACGAGATAGATACAACTTTGTTTGTATACTCTCCAAGATTTTCACAAAATACCGAAAACGATGCTCACAAAAATGATAAGATTATTTTTGAAGATGGATACCAAGTTGTGAATCAAATCGACTTCATCCCAACCTTTTCCATGTTCATGAACATTCCAATTCCATTCAACAATTTGGGTTGGCCAATTTCCAACTTTACCACAACCAAGGGGTATCAGCAGGCAATTGCGCAGATTGACAACTACAATCACGTTGCCAAAACCATTGATTCAAAACATCAACCCATTCTTGCACAGTACTTGAAGAATGGTGAATTTTTGAAGTATCAACAATACTTCTTGAAGGAGTGTCAAAAACAATGGGCCGAGTTTGATATGAACTTCATTTTCTTGGGTATGGTACTAGTTGTGTTTTCCTTGATCCTGTTTGTTATCATTACAAAGCTCATTCCATCGATAGTTCTTGGCCAGATTGTCCACGAGTTTGTTCCTTCTATATTCATCATGTCAGCTATCTGTGCAGTGTCTTTTTACTCAGTATTCCAAATCTTAGGTCAGTTTTGGTTTTTGAACGACAGTATAGTGGTTGTGCTTTTTGGAATAAGTGTGGGAATATTGTTAGGGAGCTTCATACCGATATTTGATCGCTATAACTTGAAGTGGATGTTTTCCAAAGTTTTGGAGGATACTAGCGATTATTGGTCGAGAGTAGGGATTGTTGTTATGATACTGCACTTCCTTGTCTTTACGTCAAACTCCTTCACTATTTGGGAAGATAAGATAGTTAGCTTTTTGATAACAACAATCGGTATATTAACATTTTATGAGTTTGCATTTATACCTAAAAGACAATCCACCACAGCTTTGTTCACCAACAGTGAGTCAATGGCTTTGGCAAGTAACGTGGATATTGATGATGAAGACGATACTGAAAGCAATGAGGATAGTAGCAATGAAGATGAAGTAAAGAACAGCTCTGCATCCAGTAAAAACACATACATGGAAAACACCAAGGAAAGAATCAAGTCACTAAGATCTTTTTCCATATTGAAAAATAAACGCTTCAAGACGACAATTTCCAAGTCTCAGATTGAGGAAGATTTGGAGGAAAGACAAGAAAAAAGAGATGTTTTACCATTGGGCCGTTTTGCTAGAATTTTGGGTTCCATTTATTCCTTAATTTTGATTTTGACAACACGATTTGCAAGCTTGATAACCATTTGCAGAGAGGAACAAGGAACTCAGTGCAACCCAACATTCATCAATGAGAACAACTATTCACTAGCTGCTTTGTGCGGGATCTGGCTTATTGCATGGCTCCTACCATTCATTGTGAGATCATACTACAACATGTCTCTATCATATCAAGCAGCAGCTCCAATTTGGATTAATGGAATCATGAAAGTTACATTAATGATCATTGCATCTTATTGGACCTTGAATTACTTTGAAATGAACGTTCAACAATTAAATGTAGTTTTGTGGAACAAGTTGACTGATTACTTGGATTTGAACTTGGTAGAAATGATGAAATTTAATATTGTTCGTATTCTTTGTTTGTTATGCCTGATATTGCTAAACTTATGCTTTGCATTTGGCCCTATTTGTATCAAATTGGATTTAAAAAACACCGATTTGATATCCTTGAACGGGACTATCTTGGGATACAATAATGTTTATGGGTCGCAGTATTTCCTTTTAGTTATCAACTTTTTGTTGGTGGTTATTTTATTTAACAAACCATTGGGTATTATTTCCATTTCCTTGATGACCATACAGATATTAGCATTTCTTGAAATTATCAATTTACTCAAATTGAAGGAAAACATGGTCGGGCCCATATGTTTGGCATTGATAGGATACCAACACTTTTTCACCACAGGTCATCAAGCCACAATCCCATCTGTGCAATGGGACATTGGCTTCATGATTAACAAAACATTGACTTTCCCATTAACGCATATAGCAATATTGATAAATACATTTGGTCCATTTATTATAATAGCAATCTCCACAGCATTATTGACTTTGTGGAGACAACCACCTAAAGTGCTGAAGCCACAGACATTGTTGTCAAGAATAGTGAGTAATACAGGTATATTAATCATCTACAACACAGTCCTATGCTTAAGTAATCTAATATTTGTCACTCATTTTAAAAGACACTTGATGGTTTGGAAAATATTCTGCCCCAGATTTCTATTTAGTTGCATGAGTTTGCTGATTATAGATTTGGTTGTGATTTTCATTACAATTGCATTTGGAAGTGGGAGAGTTATTAGACAAGTGGATAACATATTTTGGAATTAGTCAAAAGTAAAAAAAAAACATGGAAAATGTTTCATATTATTATATACTTGTTCGTCTTTCTCTTAGTCAGTTCTAAAAGTAAGCAGGATCTAAATCATCTACATTGAAATCATCTATGTCACCATTGTTGTTACCGAGATCACCAAGGTCACCAAATTCAAAGTCATCATTGATCAAGAAATCATTTGCTACATTATTCATTTTGTTT
Source organism: Hanseniaspora lachancei (assembly GCA_030567275.1). Lineage (NCBI taxonomy): Eukaryota > Fungi > Ascomycota > Saccharomycetes > Saccharomycodales > Saccharomycodaceae > Hanseniaspora > Hanseniaspora lachancei. Next base: position 56,569 of record JAJLRX010000232.1, on the reverse strand, counting down.
GTACTTATGTTTGGATCTGCTGTGTAGAAATTTTGGTCTGATTCAATAGGTTTGCTGATATTACCAAGAGACAAAGAATCATTATTATTTTTCATGTTAACTGTGTTTGTCAGCAGAGGGTCCATTAACATATTTGGGTTAAACATGTTAGGATTGTTATTCATTAGCATATTGGAATCGGGGATGGTGCTGATAGTTTCAGGTTTTAGGTCAAAATTTAAATCTAAATCCATGTTGTAAAAGTTGTTGAACTGTTTCTGATGTTCCATTTGACTTTTTTGTTGTTGCTCAAGAAGTCTTTTTTCTAACTCGTCTTGTTGTCTTTTCTTTTCTTGTTCGATTAAGATTTGTTTTTTCTGTAGAAACTCATCAACGTCCTGATTGAAATATTTGTCAACATTGCTCACACTTTTTACGTTTTGAAGAGGTTTCAAAGTTATTTTATCAACTGTATTTTGGGTTGGTATAAGTTTCATATCATATTCATTCAAATCAGGTTTGCTATCATTGTTGTCGGTTAACTGTTTTCTCAAGCTTATGATGTCGCTGTGTATAGCATTTGTCAAATCTATATCGGTTTTCTCAAGTATTTTGAATCTTATATCACAGGCATCATCTTTTACAGAAATATTGTTGAAATTGGATTTCGTATTGAGAAGTAACTTGTTGAGAAGTATTTGATGGTTTTTATAAACATTTAGAAGGATATGATTGTTGATGCTTGTGACAGGAATATCATTGACCAATGATATGTCATTGTTAACGTTTTCTCTTTCTACGTTCATAAGAGTTGGTATTTATTTGAATGGTTGAGTTAGTCGGTTGTATTATAAATATAATGTTATAATACTGAATACAGATTCCACACTAGAAGAATTGTTACGTTGCTTCAATTTTCTAATTGATTACGATGGTCTATGTTTTTTTTTTTCCAATTCCCCCCCCGAAGCATGATAATTTAAGATACTTAAATCCGAATCTGAAATAGCTTTAGAAAGTTACTACATTAAAAACCCCCCAATTAACAGCAACATTTGTTTATTTATAAGAGATAATAAATAACTTTTTATATGCTGTGATAATTAAGAAACCTCTCAAACCTACTCGTACAATAACCTTGTTATATATGCTAATTGTTTGTTCTCTACGCAGCATAATTTCTTATGCTCAATACACTGTGTAGCGGGATGTTCAAAAAGTACACACACATATGTTGTTGTTTTTTTTGTGTATCAAAATGTTTACATCAAAACACTGATGAGGGAAGTATCAGTCACTACACTACATCAACCTTTGATTTTCCATACTCAAATAAAAATATCATAACCAAAAAAAACTAATATTTTATATACATACCTATTGGCAATGTCGGATGATTCTATAGTTTACAGAAAGATTGATGTTACCAATTATTATAAACCAGATTTAGAACTTATTCATTCAACAAACATAGAATTTAATAACCACGATGATCAAAGATCTTATTTTACATTCACATACAAGGATTTGATTCTTAAGGAGAGTGTGTCATCATTTCTTGTGAAAGACAATTTGACGTCCACCGCTGTGTTTACCTATAATTCTTTCTCATTGACCAAAAAACACCAATTATTGGATCAATACATTTGTAAAAATATTGAAATACATGAATGGTTACTAAAATCTGAAGATTTTGTTACAAAGCTAAAAGCACTTTTACCTAAAGACATTAAATATTGCTTAGTGAAAGGAGGTCAACTTACCAAAACCATGTGGGTCGATGAAAAATACAATTTAGAATACAACTATCTCAGGACATTCAATAACAATCAGTATAATTTGAAGCTATTAGGCTTGAAGGAGCATTTGGAATACACTTTTTTGGAGGTTCTGAAGCTAATTTGCAGCAGTTTACCATCAAAGTACTGTTTTAAGACTATTAAATTGAAAAGCTTGAGTTATATTCCCTTCTTGTATGGATTTAAAAAGGCTGACTATTTTCATCTCATCAAGACTTATGGTGTAGACATTTTTCATCCAGATTTATATTTTTATAAAAGTTGTGATGAATATGAAATGTTATTTATTACGACAAAGTCAAACTACACAAACCTTCTTATAGCAAAAAAATTAACAATGGATTTATTGACCAAAATACAAGCAAAAAAATTATACTTTAAAAACTTCAATAACACATTCAATGATTTTGTTTTATCAAAAGAGAAAATTCAGTTCATGTTAACAAATTTCAGTATACTTCATTATTTAAAATCTCTGATGTTCGATCATGCTGTTAGTGTAGACATCACAAAAGGGAAGGCTAATGAACAGTATTTCACCATATACAGTTCAAATGAACAAAACTTATTGTGCTTCTTAAAATATCTGCACTTTAAAATATATGATAAAATTTTGCAATTCAATATTGAGCTAAAAGATAAAGAGAATTTTGACATTTGTTGCATGGACTTTATAAAGGATTCACATCTGACTGTGATATCAAGCGAAAGCAAATTACAGATTAGTTTAGTAGGGGATAGATGGGATGATTTGTTTACCTCTTACATGAAGTTAAATCAAAAAAATATCAAGTATAATTTCTTTTTAGATTTATCCAATGAGTTTAAAGAGTTTATCATTGGAAAGAAATTTGGTAAGATCAATAAAATAGAAAAGACATTGAATAACAAATGCTCCCTATCTTTATTAATACCAAATTACGACGACAACACACAATATCAAGATACTGAATTCATAACAATAAAGATTGAAAGCAACAATTTTGTGGATAGTATCAATTGCTTGAAGTTAGTTCAACAAGAGTTGCCATATGAGAAGCAACTTTACATACCTGAAAGCTTTCACAAATACATTATTGGTATCAATGGAGAGAATATACAATCTATAACAAGAAGATACAACTGTTTTATACAATTTATGAACACTTTTGAAAATAAGCAAAATGAATTTGGCTTTATAAGGTATCCCAATGTCATAATCAGATGCCCTTTGAAAACTGCAGCTAATGTTGAAAAGGTCATACACGAGATTCAATCGTTATCGATGGAGATATTCAATTTGAAGAAAATAACATCGTTGGATAATCAAAACGAAATGGAATTACAAGGAATTAAGATTTTGAAATTGAAAAAAACAGAGCTAGATCTCATTCTCAATGGATCTTTTGTAGGTAAAGAAAAGCTTCATCACAAAATTGGGGAACTTGAGATGAAATACAACTTATTCATAAGATTTCCTGAATATGATGACGAGTTGGATGATGACGATGACGGTGTATTGTTAATATTCAAATCATGCAAGCACAATGCTGTTTTGAAGTTGCAGGATACAGAAAAACAGATGAGCATATTGAAGTTGACAGAAAATGATGATAAGAAAGTTGAGGAGTTTATAGAAGACGAAAATCTACACCTATGCATAAACGAGATAATAAGGGAGTATGTCCCAAAGAAATACAAAGGACACAAGCACAACATGAATTGCATCAAGACATTGGATGAGATTCAATTGAAGAAGCTGCAAAGATTACTAGTATGGAAATACAATAGTGTGATACAACAGGACAAAGACTGTGGGTACAGCTTATATACAATATGATAATTCATTAAAAACTCTTTTTCCAATCAAGTTGCACGTGAAGTTGGAATTTTAAAGTATACTAAGATTCTGAATAAACGGCTTCCATTTTTTGTTTTTTTTTCTTTTTTTTTTTTTGGTGTTTTTCTTCTAAATACAGAAAGCATCACGGTTTATGACATTGTCCCAAGTATAGACAACAACCAAAGGATCTCAGCACTGCCATTATGGAATTATCTTTGGGTGACAACGCTGACGAACAAGAACTAATCAGAAAGGATATACAGAGGCACAAAGCTGAATCTGAGGAGAACAGAAGACTGTCGCTTTACAAGCGCACGCTGAAGCATGGACAGGTGTATAGAAATGCGATTGTCGTTGAGGACGCTGATGATGTTTATTTTGTTTGCATAACTGAGAACGGTGTTTTGAGTGTGTATGGGATGATTGATGAGGAAGTTGTGAAACGATTTGAAAAGAAAGTACACATGAGGCTTTTGAATTTGATATCATTAAAGCATATAAATGAATTGAAGTTTGGTCTTTGCACCGAAAGTGATGTTCTTATAGTTTGTGAATTGCAAACAAACCCATTTGATATTGTATTTGAAGAGAACTTATTTGTAGGCTTTGGGATAACCAACAATGGCTTGAATTTCAACTCTTTCAAACACTTTGACTTGTGCAACAACGATATCCTCACATATAGCAATTCCTCATTTGTAGTGTACTACAAAGATGACTATGGTTTGGACAATGGTGATGTTATTGTTAGTGAAGACGCAGAAAGACAGATAGTGCTTAGTGCCAGATTCATACTTTCTGAAAATGGTAGTTCAAACTACATTTTAGCCATTGAGGACTATAACATTGTCAGGCTGTATTACATTGATAGAATTAGTGGTAGGCTCCATAAAAAATCAGAGCTGAAATTGAGTGAGTATGCCATTTACATGTTTTTACAAGTTCTGGACAGGACCAGTGTTTATGTCGATGATGTCTCAACAGCAAGATCCAACAAAAGAAGAAGACGAGAGAGTGATTTGGTGCATGCCTTGATAAACGGGGAAGATGGAAGACTTTTGTTACTTGAAATTAACTTAGACATGGAGGATATTAAGATTGTCAGTAATAATAAGCTTCCTATCCCAAAAAGCCTGGTGGCCTCCAACAAAAAGTCGAACAAGAATGTTCTTCCCATGGTTGTTTGTATGAAATCTCAAAGTGTAGTGGACTCAGAGAAATCTTTTATGCTGTTATTGACTCATTTAGGTGACTTGCTTCAAGTAAGGATACAAAAGGATGTTGCCGATGATGATGTCTTATTCAAAATAACTTTCTCTCAGTTCAATAAGTTGGAGTTGTCAAAACATTTTGATTTTATCACTTCAAAAAACTGTTTGTTTGTGCTACCACAGTTTGGTATACCAAAGATTTATAGAATTAATAATTTGAACACGAATTCAATTTTGCAAGTAAAGTATGATGATACACAATTTGAATACGATTCTTTGGAGGTTATATGTGAGTTTCCTGATCATTTTCTGAAAGCACCATTACTGCACACTACGGTTATGGATGCTAATGATCTAGAGGTCTCAGTTGATGGCAATGATGTGTTTTGTAAAAGTTTCAAGCTTCAAGAGAAAATGAGAATTAATATCATAGACGAAGAACATCAAAAAACAAATAAAGTCTTTGAAGTTAAATTTGAAAAAAAAACCAAGTTGTTGTTTTTTGCCTTTGGCGATAATACTAGAATCTTGCATTTCAACGAGGAGGATGAAATTGCAGAAATTGATAGTGAGGATGCTGTCAACTCAGGTGTTTTTATTTTAAAGGAAGCAACTGTCAATGTTATCAAATATAATGAGTGCTTGTTGCAATTCACTAAGAATAAGGTTAACATTATCAAAATTATTGAAGCTGATAAGTTTATTTTACTTAAGAGAATAAACCTGAAAAAATTACTGCCTGACATTTTGGAATACACAAGCTCTATTGAAATCACCAACTGTGAACTGATAGTTGTTGAAAAGCAAGTATTGTTACTAGTGTCATTAAGCAACTATAAACTTTTTTATTTTGACTTTTTAATGTGTATAAACTCAGATGAAGTTTTATCATACATGGTGCTATCAGAGATAGATGCATTTATGAGTGATTGGAAAATTTATGTGAATAGTGTAAAGATGATACTTTTATTTACATTGACCAATGACAATATTTTAAACATTTATGAAATTTCATCAACACTACTTCAAAGTGAAAAGGAAGGTTCTGATGAACCTTTGGTATCAAAATTCTTCAACATCGGTGTGAATTCATTTCTGGTTACTGCTGTTGATGACAGCAATACCACGAGTGTTTCATGTCATATTGGATTCAATGATGGCTTGTATGAAGTTTACAAGTTTAGTCTACAAGATAATCATCTTGAGCCTCTATACCAAACATATTTGAATGTTCATCCATTGAAGCTACACCATCTGAAGGACATAGGAAGTAATGATAACTACGGAACGGTTATAATCTCATCAATAGGATCTTACTGGGTGTGTGAGCTTAAAAAGCTGGCCAATCATGTTGGAATCAATGTTAGACATTTATATTTCAAAGGATTGGAAAAGGAAATCCAAGGAGACATTTCAATTTGTGATTTTGCTAATGACTTGGTACTAGAAAGTGATGGTATTAATAAGAAAAACGGTGCAGTCGTAGTTGATAGCGATGGAGAATTAATCTTTTTGCTTTATGATAAGTCTACAATCAATCATACTAACACGAATGAAGATGGAAATATTTCTGTGTTAGGAGCAGATGAATACATTGATAAGAGGATTTCCTTAACTGATTCAAAAAAACTCAAGTACAGTATCATCTCCAATGGTTCCAACTTTCACATTAGGTATGATGTTCCCCAGCACTTAAAAAATAAAATCTTCAAAGGTATGACAGTTTCGGACACAAAGGTCTTCAACTATGAGGTCTCAGCTGGCTTGGTTGTAGAATATTCAGATAGGAGTGTATTTCAGTCCAGTCAGCTGGGTAAGTACATAATTGTTGGAACAAAGGATGGTAAACTATTGACATTCAAGGTCAACAACAATCCGAAGGCACTCCCTGAAAGTGGTGCCAATGACTCTGGTGTAGAAACCCCTGAAGAAGTTAAAATTGATACGTCAACATTATCAAAATCTCAAAAGAAAAGATTGAAGAAAAAGCAACAAGGAAAGGAAAATCCACAGGTTAGGGCTTCTAAGTCAAAAATTGATTTAGACAGTTATGAGTATAACTATCTAACTTTGGTAAAAGAGCAAGTATTTTCAAACAATGCAAACAGCGTAAGAATTCTGAAAACCTTGGGGAGGGAAAAGCATATCATGACCATTTTAAAGGGGTCGATCTTAACAGTTTTCAAATTGAGCAATAACACATTGGAGATCGTTAAAGAAAGTAATACTGTTCCATCTTTGGCAGAGATAATACAAGTTGATTTTTCTCATAGGGACTTGCTGATGGCTGCTGCTGATGTTGTTGGAAATATAGTATACCACAGATACTTGCCTGAGAGTAAAGCATTTATCCCACTAGCAGATTATAAAGTTTCAAATAACTACTGTCAAGTAATAAAGTTTTTGGATTCAAAGACTATTTTGAAAACCGATAGGTTTGGTAATTTGAGTGTGTTGGCCTTAAATATTCCTTTTAGTGTTGAGGACTTATTGAACATGGAATACAATGGTATTTTATCAAGAATGTATCCAGGGTACGACAGCATAAATTTTAGCAAAAATAGAGATGATAACGTATGGGATTTGCCATTTAAGTTTGATAAAGTAGCCAGCATATACATGGGGGACATCATCAAGAATATAGAAATAATCAAGGAAAATTCCATCATCAGAAACACTAGACCCTTAGTGCTATGTTTTGGATTGCAAGGTTCAGTGACTTTGTTGATGCCGCTGATGAATCAACGTGAAATTGACACTTTGAAACACATTCATGAGATAATTGATAATCAAGAGGATAAAGACTACGGAGTTTCACAACTAAGGTATGAGAGTACCTTTGAGTTGTCAAAAAACATTTACGATACAGATTACTACCCGACTTTGATAGACATAGATTTAAACAGTTTTGAAATTTTACAAAATTTACAAAATGCAAATCACTTAGAATGAACTTAAATATATATACTTACTTTTTTAATATAGTAATCACATCTTCATCTTCGAGAACATGGGTTAAACCAACATATTGAGGCTGATGCTTTACACTGGAACCAAATACAACAGCTTGCTTGAAGTCGTCAACCAAGGACTTGTGGATATTCATACAGAAGTCCTTAACTGTTCTTCTATCATTTCTTAAAACAACCGGATCTTCAAAGTCAGGCATTCTACCTTTAGGTTTGGTGTAGACCCTAACAAGATCCAATCTTTCCCAAGTGTATTCTAGAAGAGAGTCCAAGTTCCATTTACTGTTTGAGGAGATTGGAATGGAGTCTGGGATTCTGTATAGTAACTCCAACTCTTCAGCGGACAGCAAATCAGCCTTGTTTAAAACATAAATAGCAGGAATGTATCTTCTTTGGTCCTCTTCCAAAGCATCAATTAAGTCATCCGCGGTGGCGTCACATCTAAACGCAACTTCAGCAGAGTTAATTCTATATTCGTGCATGATTGTTCTTACTAGATCAAAGTCTAAATGAGTCAGTTGAACGGTATTTGTTATGGACAACCCACCCTTTTCCTTCTTTTTGATTAGGATATCGGGTTTTTGCTTGTTTATTCTTATACCTACAGCCTTCAGTTCTCTTTCCAGAATTTCCTTATGCTTCAAAGGCTTTGAAATATCCAAAACAATGTATAAAAGATCACAGTTTCTGTAGGAAGCAATAACTTGTCTACCTCTACCATAACCTTGGTTTGCATTTTCCAGAATACCAGGGAAATCTAGGAATTGGACCTTGGAACCGTTGATTTTGATGATACTTGATTGGGCAGTTAAGGTTGTGAATTCATATGCAGCAGCTTCAGAGATTTCCCTACCGGTAAGGGCATTCAACAAGGAGGACTTACCAACAGAGGGAAACCCGACAAACCCAACAGTGGCATTACCACCTTTCTTGACATCAAACCCTTCACCACCACCAGAAGACTTAGTAGTATTAGCAATCAGCTCTCTGGAAAGCTTGGCGTGTTGGGCTCTCAATCTACAAAGATGCCCTTCGGTGGCCTTGTTTCTTTGGGTTTTGGCCATTTCCTCCTCGATATCTTTTAATCTTTCTAAAATACCTGCCATTTTTTGTGATTGTCTAAAGCTTTATTATAGTCTTAAAAATGTATAGTTGTATTCTTTTTAACTCTGTTGGTTTGTTCATTATAATATTCATTTATCAATGTGAATAGAGTTAACTTTTTGAAATATACTGATACTTGTCTGTTGAAAAAATATGAAAAAAATTGGTGAAGAGGTAAAATTTCGAGAAAAGAAAGAAAAAAAATCTGAAAAAAAAAAAAAAAAAAAAAAAAAAAAAAAAAAAAAAAAAAAAAAAAAAAAAAAAGAAAAGCAATGCACGTGATTTTTCAAGAAAATAAAAGAATTATGTCATCAAAAAAATGAATACTCAACCAACAAAGAATACTTGGTTTATAGAAGATACGATGTGTATATTGATGACTATTAATCTTTTTCCATAACAGCAATCAACAAATATCATATCTGAATAAAGTTAATCTTTGTTGATTTGTTATTTTTGTTTGGAATTTAGAAGATTTTATATTTCTTTTTTAAAATATAGTAAAAATACGGACTTAAAAAAATAACACAACCGGATTATTTGAAAAAAATAACTACTTCGTTTTTCCCCCTCATTCGTAGTGCCTCATCGACTTTCAAACTTTGTATACGGCTTTTGGTCCTATAGCATTATATTATCAAGACAAGAAACTCAAAAACAAAGATTGGTCTAGCTACTGTAAAAAAGAAAGAATATAACAACACAGAAGATTTACTAATTGGATTGCAGAGAGGTCTTTTGGTTGATGAGAGAGTCACGTGCTGTAACGTAAGTACACAAAATGAACATATTCAACAACAAGGAGTTCCACATCAATGGATACACAAAAATAGACAGAGTGGCGCTTATCAAGCTCATTGCTGCCAATGGAGGAAGTGTATGCAGGATACCCAGAAAGAAATCTACATCATATGTGATATCTGACCAGGCAAATGTCATATCAAAGCTGAACATTCCAATTGTGTCCTCTGAATGGGTAACCTTGTGTATTGAGAGCAATACCCTGCTAGATATCAAGAAGAATGATGTGGACTGCAATGATCCTAATTTTATCACAAATTTCTACAGCAAGTCTCGGCTCCATTTCATATCAATGGAAAAACTACAGCTGCGGTCAAGATACTTGAAAATAAGTCAGTCCTCTAACAACAGAATTATCTACTATATAGACTTTGACTCGTTTTTTGTGTTTGGGTCTTTGTTGAAGTTCAACAGAGTGACTAGGCAGCAAATAGGTATCAATGATCACTGTATACTGGTATCAAATGGTAACACGAACTCTGAAATCATCAGTTTGAATTATGTAGCCAAAAATGTCATCAAAATTAGTAGAAATGATACCTTCCAGGTCGGTAAGCAAAAGTATGATGACTATATCAAGAAGAATCCGTGTAACATTAAGTTTTACTGTTTAGACCTTCAAATCGAGGAATACAAGTCTATTTTGGCCAAGTTCTATGATTATGTTCAAACTCAGTTTGACACTGTTATTCCGATATCTGTTGATGAGGGGATGTTTTTTGATTACGTGGATGAAATCAACAAGCAAATCATAGAGCGGAAGGCCACTTTGCTGAAACTCAAAATAAAGCAACTGACCAACTGTGATGTTAGCATTAGCGTTACAGATGATTTCTTGTATTTGAACAAAATTGTTTTGAATGCAATAAAGCCAAACGGCTTGAAGGTTGTGATAACGAAGACAGACTATGAACATGAACTCGCTAATATTCCAATTCATAAGTTGCCTGTGTTTGGATCATCCATTGTGGACATTTTGAGTAAGATAAATCACCCAATTTTTAAGGACAAATCAATTCTAAACACTGATGCGTATACAATCCAGAAAATGAAAAATGATATAGTGGGTTATTTCAAACACGAACCGCACATTGCATACAGCGAGTTTTATCAGTTGTTGTCAAATTTCAGCATCATCAAAAAGAACCATGTCAGCAGTGTTCCCCAGCGATTTTATGATAACATATTTGATCTCAAGGATGATGATGTATACACCAAAAACAAAACTGCAGACAGAGAACACTACATACCAAAGACAATATCATGCAGTATCAACTACCATATACACTTTGTTACCTTATGGGAACTTTCTGTGTTTATCAAGCGATTTGCCAAGTACATATATGATAGGCTGGACAGCATGCGACATCTCTACAAGAGAATACGGAAAATTGGAGTTGTTGTTGTTGTTCAGATGGAAGGGAATGTTGTTAAGAAGTATGGAGGAATGGGAAATAGAGTGAAAAGATTGAGCAAAACCCTGAATTATGACAATTGGATGGAAATAGATGAGAGACTGCTTTTGAGAATGGGGAATGACTATTTTACATTGGTTAGACTCATGGTTAATAAGGATAAGTTGGAGGATATCAAGGGAATTTCCTTGCAGATTCTAGAAATGGAAAACTATTCAGATGAAAAAGTCACCTTGAACAACCCCAGATTGAAGCAAAGCTCACTAAACTTTGAAAAGCTGTTCAAGACACCTGAGGGCAAGGTCAATGGCCAATCACCAGTGAAGAAAAGTTATAGTTCGCATAGTAAGGAAACCTTAGTTAAGTTGATTGACAACGAAGATAAGGAGATGCTTAATGAGCTACCGATGGAAATTTTGAAGGAATTGTACTTTGAACAAAAGCTCAAATTTCAATCAAAATCAAATAGCATTGCGAGTAAAGATGGGAACACATATGAATACAGCATAAGAAGCTCGTACTCGCCTATGGACTCGGTAAAGAAACTAAAGGTCAGCAACAAATGTGAGCAAGAGTTGGGATCAGGCATAAAGGAAAACAACATACTGAAAACAAGAGACTTTTTCATTATACAAGATGATATTCGGTTGTCTCCGAATAAAAATAACCTGGATGTGTTGGAGCCTGTGGGCTTCCAATCCAAGACCAAGGTAAGTGAAATCAAAAGTGTGTTAAAGAGTTGGATTGAAACCACTGTACAGTACAACATACAACCTTCCAGAGATGATGTTGAATACTTTGTCACATTTCTGAACAAGCTGAAGATGAGTGAGCAGCAGTCAAGAATTGATAATCTAATATGTTACATGGATCTTTTGATAAAAGGATATCAATATGATGATGATACAAAGGGAATAGTAGGTGAGTGGGAAAGATACATGATAATGAAGTTCTACCCGTTTTTGTCATAAAAGTTACAAGCAAAAGAAAAAGCAACAATCAATAACTCAAAATTCATTAAAAAAAAGGGGGCATTTCCTTATATTTCTATTTCCTTTATTTGATCTGTATTTATATTTATATATGCTAGAAGTAGAAGGGTAAAATTGACATTAATAAACTAGGGCAAAGCGAAAGCTATCTTTAAGCCTTAACAATTCTTAAGGTGTTGGATTGGCCGGCACCAGCAGTGGAGCCTTGGACCAAGACAACAGCATCACCTTGAGAAACGAAACCGAACTTCTTGGCTTCTTCAATACCGTAGGAGAATCTTTCTTCGACATCAGCGGACCAGTCCTTGTTTTCGGACTTGTTGTAGACGAATGGATAGACACCTCTGTTCAAGTGGGCCATCTTGGCAGCTCTGTCGTTTCTGGAAACCAAGATGACTGGAACTTGTGGTCTGTACTTGGAAACCAATCTGGAGGTTGTACCGGTGGTGGATAGAACAACAATGGCCTTGGCACCTTGTTCGTAGGAAGCAGCAACGGCGGCAGCGGCAATGGTTTCGGTGGTAGAAACAGGCTTTGGAGTCAAGTTTCTGATTTCATCGTATTTTTGTTGGTAGGCAACGGCTTGTTCAGCAATCAAGGCAGTTTCAGCCATCATCTTGACAGCGTTGTGTGGGTAGATACCCTTGGCGGTTTCACCGGACAACATAACACAATCGGCACCGTCCAAGATGGCATTACCAACATCAGAAACTTCAGCTCTGGTTGGTCTTGGGTTAAAGGTCATGGATTCCAACATTTGGGTGGCACAGATGACTGGCTTACCAGCCAAGTTACACTTGGCAATCAATTGCTTTTGGACAGCAAAGACGTGAGGAGCAGGAATTTCAATACCCAAGTCACCTCTGGCAACCATGACACCATCAGTAACAGCTAGGATTTCATCGAAGTTGTTGACACCTTGTTGGTTTTCAATCTTGACAATGATCTTGATGTCCTTACCGTCTTCACCTAAAACTTCTCTGATGGTTAAGACATCTTGGGCAGTTCTGATGAAAGAGGCAAAGATCATGTGGACACCGTTCTTGACACCGAATCTCAAGTCAGCCTTGTCCTTTTCAGATAGGGCTGGCAAGTCAACATCGGTACCTGGTAAGTTGACACCCTTGTGGGAGCAGATCTTACCGGCGTTCAAGGACTTGACCTTCAAAGTCTTGTCATCAACAACTTCCAAGACTTCAAAGGACAAAACACCGTCATCAACGTAGATGACCTTGCCCTTTGAGATGACATTGGTGATGTTCTTGTAGTCCAAGTACATGACCTTGTCGTCACAGGCCTTGGCGTACTTGTCATCAACGGAGAAGATCATTTCGTGGTTTGGAGGAATTGGGTAGTCAACTTCGTTGGTGGTGGTACCGGTTCTGATTTCAGGACCCTTGGTGTCCAAGGCAATGGCCAATGGTCTACCTGGGAAGATTTCCTCAGACTTTCTGGCGTTGTCAATGACAGATTGGTGGTAGTCGTATGAACCGTGGGAGAAGTTCATTCTGACGATGTTCAAACCGTTTCTTCTTAATTCAGCTAAGACTTCAGGGTCGTTGGTCTTTGGACCAATGGTACCGATGATAGAAGACTTTCTGTATTGAGGAGCGGTGATGGCGGTTTGTGGGTTTAACTTGACAGTCCAGGCTAAGGCAGATTCCATTTTATAATAATATTTTGTAATGTGTATTCTTGGGGTCGTTAGCTTTAAAATGTTTACATGTTATTCAATGTAATTATGGGAACTAAAAGACTAGATGAGAAATACTTTTAGAGTAGTAAAATATAAAACATAAAATATATATACTGTGCATTATTTTATAAAAAAAAGAAAGAACCAAAAAATATATTTAGAAAAAATTTGTTTAATGAATATTGTTAGATATATATTTTTTGTAGTCAATAATGGTATTCATGGCTAAATGAAGGGAAAAGGTGCTATTAAAGCTAAATCATATACATATTTGTGAGGACTTGCATGAGTGTAGAGCCAGTGTTGGTGTGCAGAATGTGTCTAAGTTCCACTATTTCCACACAGCTGATCTGATTTTAAAAAAAAAAAAGAGGTGATTTTATCGAAAACACTATTTTTCCTTGTTGATTTCTCTTATGGGTTTTTTTTTTTTTCTTTCACAAAAATGTAAAATATATGTACAACGGTTTGGTGCGTGCTAAACCAGACGGGTTAAGGTGGTTTGGTATTTTTAGTGCTAGTGGAATCCTTTTTTTTTTGTAACTTCTTTTTTCGTTGGGGGAATTTCTGTATATTTTTTTTCTTTGGGTCAGGAAAGCATGCGCTTGTTGTGCAATAATAGCCATTCAACATAACACTAAACATGGCAAATATATCCGAAGAGTGTATCGGATCTAACACATGTTGGCTTTATAAACAAAATTGGTGGAGCATAGATAATGTTTCATGTTTCTAATTTATAAAAAGACACCTTTTTTTAATTTATTTGCCTTGATCCTTGATGACTTTGCTATCAAACTTTATATCAAAACCTTGATACCTGCTAGGTTTGTTTGTCTTTATGGAAATACCAGTCTGCGATGTATGCTACGCATCTGTTATGCCACAATGTTCGGTAAGCCGATGTCATTCTCCTTTCATCTCCGATGGAACTGTGGAAAATGAAAGATTGTATGGAAAAATATTACAACCACGCAAAGTACTCGAACTTTCCTTGGGTGGCAGAATTTCTCAACATATGTAAACATAAAAATCCTTCTTCGAGCTTAAGTTTACTAACTTTTCTCGAGGGGCAAATTTTCTTATTCACTATTATATATACTAATATTGAAAGGATCTCACAAACCAGAGAGCTCTTTCACTATTATTCTAAATACTTAATCGTAACACAATTGTCTAACAAGTAAATCCGAAAGCCAATACGAGAACACACACATCTTACACGTGATCTGTGCTTTTCTGTTTAGCACTGTGGGAGAACAAAATCCAACCAGATAACGTGAAATCCCCGCATCGGAATAAATAGTGAAAAAAAATTTAATTATAAAAAAATACATCAATTATACCGTGAATGTTTTCTATATAATTACTTGAACATTATTTTTTCCAAGTTATAAATTGGTTATATTAGTCATTAAACAAAATTTGACTCGTTATCAGCAATATCTTTCTTTCAGTACTTAAACAAGAGGGAGAGCAATTCCCTAAACGGTTCTTATCAAACATTGTATAATCACAAACACCAATCAAGTACTGATTACAAATATGACTCAATTCGGTGCTGATTTTAAAAAAAAATACTTCACGTATCTTGACCCATCCGTGAATGTTGTCAACCATGGTTCCTATGGGACCACACCAGCCATGGTTGTTGATGCTCAAATTGCTTCAGTCAAAAAACACGAAAGCTATCCTGACGAGTACGAATACATTGAAGGTCCGCGTGAATACAAAAGACAAGCTAAGTTGGTTGCACAATACCTGGGCCTAAGCTGGGAAAACCTTGCATTGGTTCAAAACGCCACAACTGGTATAAATGTCTTTTTCAGATCCATCCCATTTGACTTTGAAAATGACATTGTTGTTTTTCCTAGCACCACTTATGGTGCCTGTTCTAACACTGTCAAGTTCATGAACGTCACCTATGGATTGAAATACAAAGCCATTGATCTCACCTTTCCCTTAACCACAAAGGAAATTGTTGACAAGTTTGAGCATTACTTTAAGAACCTATCATGTAAGGGGAAGGTCTATTGCTTGTTTGACTGTATCTCCTCCATGCCAGGTGTTGTTATGCCTTACATTGAGTTGATCAAACTATGTAAGAAATACAATGTTGTTCAAGTCATTGATGGTGCCCATGCACCAGGTCAGGTTGACTTGAAGTTCTTGGATAAGTTGAAGCCTGATTTCTTCACTGGTAATCTTCACAAGTGGCTTTCTGTTCCTAAGTCTTGTGCCATCATCTATGCCCAGAAAAAGTGGCATCATTTGTTACAAACCCAGCCTATTTCCTGGACATACAATGCCAGCTATGACAACATCCAGCGTGATGAGTCTTTATTGGTTGAGAGATTCAGCAAGGTTGGTACTATCAACTACTCTGTTTATGAAAGTATAGAAACCGCCATCAAATTCAGATCCGAAGTGTGTGGTGGAGAGGCCATCATCAGAAAATACCAGAAGTCTCTGTCCAAACAGGCTGTTGAGGCCTGTTCAAAGGTTCTCGCTATCAGCACAACCACAGACACTTATGACCACTACGAGCCCGTGTTGCTGGACAACAAGCAGGGCACATTGACGCCTGTGGGGATGTTCTGCCTGTCCATTCCCATCAACACCTCAAAGTACTCAAGGGTCTACAACATGCTTAAGAAGTCCCCCCTTGACTACTTGGCCAGAATCAGATCATTGTTGGAGGAAAAAAGCATCGCCGTCTATAAAAACTATGCTCCTCTGGTTTTCCATGGTGGTGTTCTCTACGTCAGATTCTCTGTCCAGATCTTCAATGAAGTCAGTGACTTTGTCAAGGCCACTACCATTAACAAAGCCCTGTTGGAGGATGTTTTCACCAGAGAAGAGGAAAGACTTTCTTTTATCAATAACAAAAGTAAATTGTAAGAATATTATATATGTTTTTTATTTTTGTTTTTTCTTAGATGAAAAAATAAAAAAGTGTTAGAATATTGGTAACTTCACAGCCTTGTTTTCATAGTGCCCAAACGATATCTCAATTACATTCTCTCTATCAAACTCCAAAGTTGGAATGTCCTTGGCTGACTTTGCCATCAAGTATCCATAAATGATTCTCAATGCTGACTCGTGTGCTATTATGATGACATCTCCATTCATTCTTTCAACCTCAAATATCAATGATCCCATTCTTAGTGCCAAGTCATGGTATGACTCGCCCTTGGTGAACCTGTAGAAGTAGGGATTCGCCAAAAATTCCACAAACTCATCTCCATACTGTTCCTTCACTTCATCAAGCGACAAGTCAGCAATCACCCCCGGATTCAACTGCTTCAATTCCAGTTTCTTTCTAACTGCTATTCCCTTCTTGAGAAAAAACTGAGCTGAATCATAGGTTCTCTTTCTTGGAGCGGAGAACACAACAACTGAATCCTCATCCGACCCATCGTGTCTTGATATTTGTCTTTTGTTGACCTTTCCCGAGTTCATGTTTCTGTCAACAGAAACTTGTGTTCTTAAGTCATCTATACTGAATTCATTTGTTGACACTGGTGATGCGGGGCTTATGGCTCCAAGGTCAGAGTTCTTTCTCAATGTATTAATTCGGGTTATCACCACATCAGTCATCCTCTTTGCAAATGCAATTCCAGCGTCATTCAAAATCTCATCGTCATTGTACTTGTCATAGTCACTGTTCCCGCATCTTGACAAGTACACTCTGCCTTTCTTTTCCTTCAAGTTCATCAAGAAGGATATGATCTTGTTGATCAAGTAGGAGTGGTTGCTGTTGTTCACATACAAAGTTTCTCCGTAGTCAATATATTTAACAAATCTCAAGTGATTTTCAGCCTCTCCCCCCATCTCTACATAAACCTTGTTGTTTCTTTGTATTCTTTGCATGAAATGGTCAAGCGCCCTTTCATGGCTCCATCCATCATAGTCCTTAGAGTTCACAGCTATTTCAATGTTTCTCGTTAGCAACTCAGGATCATTCACGATACTCTCAATGAACAACACACTGCATCCCTTGGTGTGACCCTTTTCTCCTTGTGAATATCTCTGATTCAACATGTTTCTCTCCTCAACAGTTATGTTCAAGGCGTCATATATGGCTATTTGGGAGTTGCTTTGGTTATCAAAAAAAAAGTCGTCAACGTCCCTTAGACACTTGTCAATGAAGTTTCTTCTCTTTGCTATTCCAGCCTTTTTAAGATCATTGGTGTCTTTGTCAGCATCATACTCAACATCAACACAAAGAGAGTCCAAGTTGAGTTTACCAAGAGCATCCACATTGTCCAGCATATACTCATCCTCATCAACTATACGCCCCTCATTTCTTCTATAGTCAGAGGCATGGAATATTTGTGTCTTGACTCCCAACCATCTTAGGTACCTCGTCAATGCCACACCCAACTTTGTCTTTGATCTCGCTGGCAACCCCACCAACACTATGAGTATTTTCCCAGCATGGAACAATCTTCCGGACTCCGTGGTGTAAAGCTGGCCAGGTGATATTGAATGATTGCTCAATTTCACATGAACTTGATCCTGTAAGCTTTTTTTCTTTTTGTTCAGCTTCGTCCGTTCAGAATCATTCTTGTCCAGCTCACTGGATATGTTCAGACTCGAGTGTTCTTCGTAGTCTTTGTTTCCAAACTTTTTCTTGAACATGCTGGCAGGTAAATCTAAATTGGTGGCTTTCTTTTTGTTGGCCCTTTCCTTGGGCTGGCTGAGAATTGTTGCTGCAGTGCTTGGTGTTATCTCCTTGTCTCCAGACGATATAGATGCATTTGAATTAGAAAACTCTGTATGTTCGTAGATATTGAATCTGCTCGATCGTTTTGTTCTAGGCTGGTGGTTGTCAGCAGCAGTTTTTGTTACAGATGAGCCAGTTTGCTTATTATCGCTCATTATGTATATAGTAATGCCTTCTTGATTGGTTGTTCAATAAATATATCGCCCACTTCACTTTAACTATGTTTTTCTTGTTTTTTCCCAATTTTGTTAGTTTTTGGAGTTCCTTGACAACGACCACAATGAGTTCATTAGAGATAGATTACCCATATATCCACAATCAATTTCACCCCTATGGATTTTTAATTTATTCCTTCTTTTTTTTTGCTGCACGAGATTATCCCAATGATTTTTTCGTGTGTCGCCTATTTTGGTACACTGGCAGGGATCCCCCAATATTGCTTCAGTAAATTATTTTGCCTGGATTCTAAACAATCGTGATACTCCGAAAACTCCATCGTTCACGTCTACTGCAACCATATACTCATATCACTTCGTTTAATCAAAAAGATATTTGAACATAATCAAGGGTTATCATATTGCCTGTGACTGTACAACTCAATAAGATAATTGAAATAAAATTACTTTCTTTAATTTAATTTTTTTTTTTATCTTTATTACTCTTAAGTTCGAAAAATATATATAAATTGATATAGTTTAAGATCTAATTTAGATGTTACCACCCTTTCTGGCAATTAAGGCCTTTCTGTCCTTGTCTAAGTGTAACTTGGTGATGACAACCTTGGAGGAGTGAACGTTGACTGGAATGGTGGCAGCGTTGGACTTTTCCTTGGTAACACCTTCAACTTGGATGGCGTACTTCAATCTGTAAACAGAAGAAATCTTACCTTCGGAACCCTTCTTGGAACCTCTAACAATCTTGACAACATCATCCTTTCTGACTGGAATAGACTTGATACCGTATTCGGCTTGCAATTCCTTAGATAATGGGGCAGACATCATTTTTCTCTTTTCAGAAGAGGCGGCGGTGAAATAAGCCTTTCTGGATTTTCTTCTATCACTGGAAACGTCTGTTTGAAATGTCAGTGTTATTATAAGGTTTTAGTTGTTAGTAAATTCAGTTAACGCTTTGTTTTTGTTTGATTATTTTGATTTTTCATTCTAGTAAGGAGCAAAGCTCCAGAATTAAATATGAAAGTTTATTGTACTGGTTTCAGTGTGGGTTTTGAACAGTTTAGGTGTATGAAGTCTCATATAATTTGAGCAATTGAAGGTTACATGCGATTGTTATCTTATTTCATTTCTGAGGCAAAATAAATTTCATCTGGTTTCTTTTATGATCATCTTCTTTTATTGCAATTTCACTTATTTTTCTATAAACCCTGTAATTGAAGTAGGCTCTAATACAAAATGCATTCTTCTGCCTCCTGACATACAGAAACATATATTTTCAACCTTTTCATAAATCTTTGTTTAAGTAATTCGCTAAATGGTAACTAATGTCATACTAAACTTTAGAATGTTGTATCCATGATCCTAAAATTTCAATAAATTCATTAAAGAAGCCTTTCATCTTTCTTCACATTAACCTCATTTCTAATGAATATTTAGTGCACTTTAAACTGCTCATCATTAAATTACTTTTCAAAGTTACTAATTATCTACTTCTTGTTATTCAAAATAAAAGTCCACTGGCTAAAAGCAACAATAAGGTTTTCTAACTTATTGCTATTTATATCTGATACTATTTCACTTTAGTAACCATTTGTGCAAATCCACGTCATAACTATTCCAATTAGTTTCACGTTGCCTCAATTTTCCATCGTTTACACCTTAGACTCATATGAGTACCCCAATATAGTTTATCAATCACATTGGATTGTCCTCTTATTGAAAACATATACACTATCAACTTTCAGCTTATTCTTTTGTACTTTATGTGGAACGTTCTGTGTCCTTTAAGAACACTGGTGGCATTACATACCTAAAGATTGTTTGGCCATTGTTAATATATCTATTGCGTGGTTTTTAAGCACCTTAATCCTTATAGATCAACAGCAAATAAAGATATCTTACAAAAATCAATTTGTGAAAAATAAAAATTACTGTAATTTCTTCTTTTCGAACTTTTCCCACAAAGCTTTATTTTTTAGAACGACAAGAAAAAAACACATTCAGCTTAGTCACCAAAAGAATATTTAAAATCCTAACAATTATTTCCTAATGAGGTAATCAAGATGACTGTGGAAAATAAAAGAAATGAATTTCTACATAATGTACCAGAAATACCTTAACCATTAAGACATTATGTTTGTCACCAAGATGATATCTGTAACTAAATTATCATTAAACATAGTAATTTGATAATGAATTCTTTTTTTTTTCTCTTGTCAGGTTTATGATTTTCCTTTTTCATCAATGCTCTGATGAGAAAAGCAATACCAAGTTTGCTCATAAATTTTTTTTTAGTCAATTTCATTTAAAAATTACTTCTTTAGGCAAATATTAGCTTTTTTTTTTCTGCTCACTTTTAAAATATTTATATAGATATGAAAAAAATATATAGGAAATTACTCTTTTAGGAAAATACTATGTATAAATCTTGTAAAAATGATAAATATGAATAATGTCAATATCATCATCGAATGTGCAATGTACTTACTCTACTCAAATCTTGTCATTTCCCTAAAGCAATGCAATGGCAACTTAACATCCCTCGTAGATTTCTATCACTAGGATATCCACCTGTACATTGTTGATTCATACTAGGTATCTACATGAATAAACTGACAAAGATTCAGGAATTTAAAAAAAAATAAACAGTGAAAAAAAAAATTGTAGCATAAAAACAAATAGATCTCTGTTGCATTGTCATCACGTGGTAATCGTTTAGCTGTACGTGATTCATTAATATCTTCTAAAAAAGAAATTTGGAAAATTTACAATAATGTTGATAACCATTAATTTTGAATTCGATTTTATTTATTTGCTTTTAATTCAACATTGCAAACCACTTGATCAATCTCCACAGATCTACTAATTAAAAACTTGCAGTTGATTGAACCTGGTGATTACAATGAGATACTACAAAATGTCTGGTTTTGACTACTCGGTAGTTATTTTAGCTGTCGGATTGTCTATATACAACAGTATGGAATTTTTTGGACCAATGATCAAGGAAGAGATACAAGCACAAACTGATATCAACGCAGGTAAAATAACACATGCTGAACAGTTGGAACTTACAAAAAAGGCTAGAGATGCCCAGGTAGCCGAGCAAGTGAAGAAAATCAAAGAAAGCATAGTTGACCAAAGTAATGAATAGAAACCTCTCAAAAAAAAAAAAAAAAACAAATGCATGTAAATAGAAACTTACGGAAAGTAAATATATAAGAAATTATAAATACCTATTGATTAGGTTTTGATTTGATTAAAGGCCAAAACAAAAAAATAAAAAAATCCTACATAACAATAGCTGTTCAACATCTTCATCTTCAAAATCTTTATAGCATACTATACGTTAACTACTCTTTGATACCATGGTTATTGCCTATGAACTTTTACCATTTTATCTCAGAACACACAACAGATGCAATCATGACCTCAAACATATAATTCATGAACATAGCCCTAGCGGGGGTTCGAACCCCGATCGTGATCGCCGGAAGACCACATACTGCCAATTATACTACAAGGGCAATCACGTGTCTCAGGTTGATTGGATCAATTTTATTTTCGGAGATATCAAGATGATTTAAAACCCCAGTCTAGTGAAATGATATCAGTCAACAAGCCGTACCACTGTTATTCAAAAGTTTACTAGTAAAGTATACTACAAAGTTCGAAATAGGAAGAAATCACACATCTAGGAGAAATTAAACCTCTCAGACTGTACATCTCTTGTTATGAGGTAAAAAATTCCAACCCGTTAAACTAAGAGTCTTAGCAGAATCAAAATTTTTCGTATTTTTTTTGCTGTTTGCTATGAGAGATCAAATCTCTGTCGGATATAACATTTTCCTAGTATTTCTCTTCAAAATTTAACATCAAAAAAAAATTTTTTTTAATTTTTTTTATTTTTGAAGATTTTTTTAATTTCAATCTGAACAGTTTCTAAGCATACTGATAAGAAAACCAGTATACCACTACGTTTTCTTGATCCGCTTATTAGTTCAACACAGCTAAAGATCTAGCTACCATAAATTCATACACGTATACTGAATTTGTATTTTAACAGCTATAAAAAAATGAACAGACTTGTATTGAATACTGGCCTGAGCTATAGACTCACTTCACAAAAGAAACAACTATTCAACACACAACGTCTTCTGAAGTCCAACAATAAAAGAAGCTTCTCCATCAGTGCAAGAAACCTCAACAGCCAACGTGACTCCATATGGGCAAAGCTTGGAAGAGCCACATCGTTCACATTCAATGGTTTTGTGGTCACAGTTTCTGTTGGGTTGTTTGGTGTCGTTGCGTATCTGTTGGGTAAAGAACTGTTTTCTCCTAATGGGGACACCATGATATTCAACAGAGTGGTGAATCTCATAGAGGCTGATGAAACTTGTAGAAAGATGCTGGAATGTAATGACTATGTTGATCCACAAACAGGCAAGAAACACACAGAAAGACTGAAGGCCCTGTCGGCCGGTGGCATGGATGACACATGGACAAGAAACAGACAAATCAGCTCCATGAGACAACAAGGTCCAGATGGGAAGGAGAGGTACTTTTTGAGAATACAGGTTGAATCAGCAAGGAAGGTTGGCATTGTCTTTGTTGAAGCCATAGAATCCGAAACAAGATTCAAGCCCGACTTTGTGCTGATGTACCTGGATGTCAACGGCAAAAAAAGACATTACCTGGCCAAACCTGTAAATAAGAACATTGCTGAGCAAACTGCTGATGGAGTTTCAAAGATGGGTTCATTGTTTGGTATAAACTGGGGTCCAAAGAAGTAGTTACATTACTTTGCTTTAGAGAAATACATATTCATGTCTATATATTTTTTATTATTATTATTTGTGCTTCTTTATTATGAGTAGCTTTGATGTTTGATAGCTTTAAATTTGTTATATATGTTACATTTCTCTTGTTCAATGACACACTATTCTTTATTCACTAACAACTAATGTATAACAACAGAGAAAGTGTCAAAAGACCAAAGTTCCATGATACTCTTGATGATCCATTTTTGTGGGTTGTTGCTTTGCTGTTTTTCATGACATTTTGAGAGTCTTTGATTGGTTCAACGGAAACATCGCCAACACTATTGCTTTGATTGTCAGAACCGTTTAATGCTTTGTCCTTATTTGTATCCAAGAGCTTTTGCGACTTTCTAAATACAGATGGTATACCACTTAGATCAGAGCCTTTCTTCAATGACCTTTTCCTAGCTTCTGAGGCTACCACTGAGCACATGTCTTTGTTGTTGGCTTCCGTTATTGCTGCATACTTCTCGTTGAATGTGACATACTGGGGCAATAGATCTTGTAATGGACAGCCTTGTTCACCTTTTTGCAAGTAGTATACTTTACTCATGATATAGGAAAGCTGCTCTTGCTTTGAGCAGTCTGAGTTTGCGCCGTACATTCCCTTATCGTAGCCAATGTCACTGCAATCAACGATATCACACAAAATCTCAAACGGCTGCTTGTACATTTCCTTTGTTTGCAATGGCTTCGATAATCCGCAAGGTAACACATCCAAGCATTTACACTTTTCAAAGTCAGGTGTTGGAGGTAATTCATCCCCTCTTGCTTGCCATGAAGGTGAAAGTGCAGGACATGTGTACTCTTTCTTTGTCTTGCCTTGTAACTTTGTCATGTACTCGGCCTTGGTAGTTTTCTTGGGGTTGGCCTTATTGTACTGCTTAGCTAAAAGTTCAAATTCAGGTAAAATCTCAACCTGCGTTGGAGAGATTCTCTTCACAATCCCATATTCATTTTCCTCCTCAAAGTACATGTAAACCAATCCTCCAGACCACACATCAGTCATTGCTGGGGAGAAAATGGCATCAACTTCAGTGAACGGTCTTGGTCTGTATGGATTACAGCCAAACTCACTCATGAACAAAGGAATTGGGTAATCCCTGTGCTCCTCAGTACGCTCTTTGTAGCCACTGCTGACATAGCTGGAGTAGCCACACCATTCATAGATGTTAACCCCATAAAAGTCAATGGCGTCTTCACGCGCAGTGTTACATAGGAAGTAGTCCATCAACTGCAATCTGACCTCGGGATCATCGTTTGTTGAATATCCAACTGGGATCGATCTTGGGATTTTCCCATCAGCAGTGGCCTTTCTCATGTATGTCTTGATGTCTCTTACTGAAGCCTTGACATAGGCCGAGGCCAAGGATGTTGTCTTGTCATTGGTCACTTCGTTTCCCGCAAAAAACCCTAAAGTGTTGGAATATTGAGCCATTACATCAATGACATCAATGTATCTCTGGAAAATCTCCGTGGTGAACTTTGGGTGTTCTCTAACAATGCTTTGATCAGGCTCACTGAGGTCTGCTATGACATATATTCCATTTCTGGCAAGCTCCTGCATACAGTAGTCATGCTCTTTGGTTGTGTCTATCTGATAGACTCGGACAGCATTGACCCCCAACTTCTTGAGCAATGGAATGTCTCTGTCACAGGTGACTTTGTCCGACAAAGGATCAATGAACTTGGCTTCAGTTGGAGAGAGCTTGGAAAGTTCTTCAGATGTCAACGCAGGTTGGTAGGCTATTCCTTTCATGAAAAATTGCTCGTTTGTTTTTGAATCAAAGAATTTGTTCCCCAATATATCTATCACAGGTAAAATGTTGTTTCCTGTTGTGATTCCTTTCTGGGCAGTTGCTAGGGCAATAGAGATACATATGCATAGGAAATGGCTGAATAAAAGCATAGTCGTTTTTAATATAGTATCCTAAGTGTCTTAGCTTGTGTTTGTTATTTTAATATATAGATGATTTTCTACTGGGTGTATTAATATTAAGTAGAATAACATACATTGATATTAAAAATCAACTTCAATACTCTTCCTAAATTGATTAAACCACATTCTTACGCAATACGGAAACGAGAAAATCGATTAGATGTGCTTTTTTCCTCAAAAAAGAAAAAATAAATAAAAAAAATAAAAAAAACCAAAAAATGTGCTCAATCGCACACAAAGGATGAGATATCAAACACAAGTCGCACTATGTTACCAATCAACCTTCACTAATGATTCACAAACTGCTTGATACACATTTACAAAGAGAACAAATACATGATAATAATGGAAAAATTAGATTCATAACAATGCAGTCTTTCAACTACATCGCAGTCTCTATATACTTTCATACATATAATTTTTCTTATTTACCTTTTTTTTTTTTTCAACTTAATTTATTTTCATTCCACTTTATTGAATAAATAAAACAAAACTAACTTCCGTATACCTATAATACATGTACAAAGCTCTTTGCATCTATTTATACACACATTCATGAATATGTATATTCTTTTATCTATTTTTTTTTTGTTTTTTTTTTTTCGTTTAATGTTCTTTTTCTTTATCACAAATATATCTATGGTTTCTTGGTTGACCAAGTCTTCATTGATGGAGTGTGAGATAGATAATGACCCTTCCATGTTGATAGTCTCTTACCAGTGTCATTGTTATTTTGATGTCTTGGTTGAACTAAGTTCTTGAAGGTTCCTTTCAAGGATGAACCAATGGTATCTGACACATGCGATGATGCAACAGCTGGAGCAGCAATAACAATTACAAACAATATCAAAACAAAGGCATACAAAACACTGTACTTCTTGACCATTCTCTTTCTCAATCTGGATTGTTTCAGAGAGTAGATTGGAGCTCTGATCTGTCTAGATGGCTTCAACCAGAACAACATTATGGAGTGGAACTTGTCAATGAATGGCATTAGAACCAATGGCAGTTGACAGAATAACAACAAGTGACCTAAAATGAAGTCAGCAGCAAACTCAGACATTTCAATGACCTTGGCAGTAAATTCTCTGGTAGGTTGGGTCCAAGCAGAACCACCCATACCAGATCCATACCATCTACCGGTCCAGAAGGCAGAGTTGGCGTGATCATTCTTGAATTCCCTGGTCAACAACCAACTGGACATGGCAATGAAAATCAATCTTTGACAGAAGATACATGTGATTTGACCAATCAACATTCTTGCAAATGAGAAACCTTCCAGGACCCACATGACAATGAAAAAGACTAGAGCAACAATGACAGAGATACCATGGGCAAAACCGGCCATGACTGGACCAGTCTTCTTACAGCACATGTGGAGCAATGGACCAGCACAACAGGATAAGCCTAGAGTGAAGAACAAGACACCCATGTTGATCACAATTGGACCCAAGGTACAAATGATCACTCTAACAGCAGAGTTCACAGTGACAGCATCTCTAACACCAGTTTGAGCATTAATGAAAGTAAATGCTACAAAACATCCAGCGGCGTAGACAGCACATGGTATGAATTCAGCCATCAATACATTTGACTTATGGGCTCTTGGCACATCACCAACAGTCTTTTCAGATTCATCACCAAGCAACTTCTTTTTGAAACCAGTGACTCTGGCTCTGCTCATTCTAACATAACCTATCCAAGAGTTTCTGTGGAACTTACCATTACCTCTGGACAACCATCTGATGAAGTCTCTGTAATCAATGAAGTAATCTTGCTTTGAGAATTGATGTGGATTAAAAATGAATGGAGAGAACATCAACGAGGATAAGGATGCCCAGAACCACAACAAGGCAGGTTGCCAGTGAGCAACAGAACCAAAAAATATCATCAATAATGTTCTTGAACCCATGTAGATAGCAGAACCAGCAAATCTGGAATACAAGATGGAAAATGGAATTCTGGAAGTGGCAAACCCTCTACCGGTGGAGATATATCTGGCACCACCATAAGTCATGTCACTTAACAAGGCATTGGAAAAAATTTGACCAGAAAAGACTTCAAACATTGGAGATAAGGAACAAAGGTGCTTGAAGAATCTTTGGGTGGCCTTCCACAGGCCTCTTTCAATCAATTCTTGAATAACAATTGGAATGAAGGCAATGAAGAAAACAATAAAGATGGACAATGTGTATCTTCTGACCCAATCAATGGCCGGAGCCAAGTTGTAACAACCCAATGGATACAAAATGTCGGTAATTGGCTTGTTTCTGTTGTACTCACAAATAATGGATTCATGGGCCAATGAGTTCAAATTAACCAGGGTCAAGGCAAACATTTGCAAAGACAATTGAATGAACAAGTTGTTCAAATGGAAACCAGGATGGGCATAGTAGAAAGACAAGAATCTGTCCAAGGGCAATTGAGTACCCAAGTAGTAGTATTCTCTGGACAACATTTGTTCACCCATACCAGCACCAATCTTGGTGGTGAAATTCAAAATGGTACCGAAACCTAAATCTCTACCTTTACCACATTGATAATATTCACAATGTTTTATTCTACCACCTCTTAACAAGGCATTCATACCAGCGTAAATATCTTCATTCAAATGTAAACCCTTTTGAGCCTTGGAAATACCACCTCTGGTGGTCATGTAAATACTATTGACAAAATCAGGGTGACCATAATGTAACTTACCACCAATTTGAGACAAGGTTCTTGCAAACAAAGTACCAAAGGTTTGTTCTTTACCAGCAGCAACATCACCCAAAATACCAGAGTTTTCAGAGAAAATGTATTCTCTGGCACCAACAATGGCAACAGGATGGTTGGTTGTCTGGTCCTCATATCTCAATTCAGGAGCGTATGGGTTAACTTGTTCAACATTCAACTCTTCAAATTCAGCCAAAACAGATCTGATTTTCAAACATTCCTCCAAGTAATTGTCCTGATTGGCATCAATCAATTGTAAGTATTCACCTCTAGTAAAGATTAAGGCATGGTTTTGGTTATCAGATTTACCATCACCCAAAATAGGATTACCAGAAAGTTGAACTCTAAACTTAGGTCTTCTTCTACCATTTGGTAACAATTCACAATGACCATCAATTAAGGAAGAGTAAATTCTTGGTTCTTCACCTTCATTCAATGGAGGCTCTTCATCCAAGTAAGAAATTTGTAAATCAGGGTAGGCTCTCAACAAGAACTCAGCATTTTCCATTTCTTGAGGCTTGAATTTGGCCAATCTTTGCATGGAAACAACAAACTTGAACTTTCTTCTGGCCATTTTTTCTAATTCTCTTTCCAAGCCCTCAGCATTACCACCAAACATTTGAACAATTTCTGGGTTTTCAACTCTATATAGAAGCTTGATGGCTCTTGCATAGTTCATGAACCCAGAAATGGTTCTGTAAAGGGTTTGGGATCTTAAAGAGGCCCAGATTCTGGTTCTCAAGGTGTACTCAGGAGCAGCACTCTTGAAACCAATACAATAGAATGGCAAGTCGTCAATTTGGGACTTCAAGGCATCTCCTTGGGCACCTGAAACAACAGAGCCATCAGGACCAGCAGAAGAGTTTTCTTCATTTTCATCAAAGGCAGCAGTCTCCTCAGCCAAGATCTTGGTGTCCTTAACAAAGCAGTCCCATTCAACAGGGTGTAATTGTTTCAAGTATTCCAACAACGTGACTCTGGAGAATTGATCATCCTCTCTAATAATTTCTCTTAATGATAACAAAATCTTTTCAGAGTAATGAGGTGTCAAAACAGTGAAGGTGGGCATGTTGTCAACAGGAAGTGGTTCAGGAATAGGAGTAGCTAAGGATTGAGCAAAGAAAGTGATTCTTCTTTCAGCTTCAGAACCTTGAGGGAAAAATTCAGTTTCAAAGTTGTTGTCATCTTGAGAGACAAAAAAAGTTGGGGCTCTCAAGGTTCTTCTACCTTCAATTTCAGATGGAACTTGATGGTACAATAACTTTTGAACATGGTCAATGGCCAACAAGTGTTCTCTGTACATGGAGATAACAATGGCATTCCAGATTTGGGAAATCAAAACCTTGGGTTTGTACTTGATTTCCATATCGTTTGTGGCCAAGATCTTGGAATAAATTCTCTTTGGCAATCTTGAAAAGATGTTTCTCCAAGGAGTCAAGATGGAAATACCCATGTAAAAGGATTTACCAATGGAAAAGATAGTGTTTGCTAAAACATACCACATGAAGGTATCCAAAAAGAACAAAATAAAATCAGTGGCAATCATCAACCCCAAAACAATCTTGGGTTGAATAACACACAACTTGGCCTTCCACCAGTAATCACCAGTACATCTCATGGTTGTTGTTGATAAAATTCTAATTGGATCCTTAAGAGACAAAATCAAAAAGAAGTATGATTCAGCAAACTTGGCACCAAAGACAGTAACCCAAACCAAATAAGACATCCACATATCAATACCCTTCAATGAGGCAAAGGAGGCAGTGAATGTTTGGGAGGCAACATACTTTCTAGAAGATTTCTTCATGTATGAGGTGAACAAGCCACCAAGAGGCATGACAGCAAAGAAGAGAACAGAAACCAATGAAACAAAGAAGAAGATGATGGAAATGGCATGGGCCAGCTTGGATTCATAAGTTCTTCCAGCATAAGCAAAGACAAAGATAACAGGAGCCAAATTCAAGGCCAAAACACCAAATAGGAACCATAATCTTCTACCCAAGTGTTGGGCACCGGCCCACTTTCTAGGAACAAATTGTCTTTCACAAATTGTGGCAGCAATTTGAATAACACAACCCAAAGTACCACCCAATGAGGCAGCTGCCCAGGATGATGAGGCCAAGGGCTTGTTGTTGACCAATTGTTGGTAGTTCTTTGTGTAAAAAGTTGGGGAGACATAGGCAATGTACATCCAGTAGATACAGGCATGGATGATCCAAATTCTGTTGAAGTTGGTGATCAAGTGTAACCAGGTTCTTGTTTCCTTGTAAGTCTTGAAAAAGACAAACTCCCAGGTGACATCACCAAGTCTTAAATATCTTTCCTCGCTTGGTAAGTCAGTGATTCTTGTACCGTCATCAAGAACAATTTTGGCCAATCCTTCAGGATACCAGAAAAGCTGGTTGACATCATCATAACCAATGATCTTGTTGTGATCAACTTCTCTTTTGATGAACTTCCCATCAACAACTTCATAGACTTGAGATCTAAGGAACTTGTAGATAGGTGTGATGATTCTGTTCAAGTAGTCACCCTCGGGCATGGGCTTGGTGGATTGTTGGCACAAAGGAGAGTCCAAGTAGTCAAGACAACACTTGAAGATGAAACACAAGCATTCAGGAGTGAATCTGACTTGGTTGGCTTCACCCCAACACAATAGATACAAAGCAATGTGTCTGACTTTTTCGGCTGGAGATAAAATGTTCATTTTGGCCTTCCATCTGAAGTCAGCAGCGTCCAATGAGTTGTCGCCTTCAAGTTGGTTTAAGGCTTGTTCTGGGTTGTAATCCTCGCCTTGTTCCTTCATATCCTTTTCTAGTTGTTTTCTTTGTTTTTTTTTCAACTTTCTGGCCTTTCTGGACATTTTACCTAGGTTCATGTTTCTAAAGCCAACTTCGTCATCCAAGTCTAGTTGGGCAGCAAAGTACCACTTCTTGAAGTTTGCAGAGTCACCACCAATGTAGTCGGCATGCAAGGACAAAAGAGCCTGTTCAGGGGACATTCTGGATGCTCTGGAGTCCAAAAGGGTCATGAAGTAGTCAAATTGATTTCTCATGGAGTCTCTTTGGAACCCAAATCTGTTTGTTAAGTCAATGAAGATGTCTTCGATTTCCTCAATTGAAATTGGGGATTGTGGATCAGCGGTCCAGGCTGGGTAAGGGTCGTTTGGCAGGGCAGCAGCTAAAGCCATGGAAGCATCCCAGCCGTTTGGACCAGTGGCAAAGGAGTCGCTTGGTTGTTCCTGTTGGTAAAAGTCACCGTTAGGGTTTGGCAGGCCGTTTTGGCCGTATGAGAAGTCAGAAAAGTTCTCTGTGCTGTTTGGGTTCATTGGTGGCTCGTAGTAGTTGTTGTTGCCAGTAGGGTCCTGTTGGTAGTAGTAGAACTGACCTTGTTCGTCGTAGTACCCTATAGGATTGCCAAACTCGTCAAACTCTTGCTGATACTGCTGTGAGTTTGGGTCGTACTGTTGGCCATCTGGACCGTACATTTCAGGATATTCTTCACCGTTTTGATAAGACATTATGATTGTATACTAAGAAATCACAAAAAAAATATAAAAAAAAAAACCTAACAAAAAAAGATGTGGATATGATCTTATGGATTTTTATTTATTTTTTGTACTATTCAATAGTTATATGTTAATATTTTGATATCGATGTGTAGTAATATTAATAACCCCCTTTGGCAAGGACTTTGTTTGATGAATAATGTAGTATAAACCAGGTGAATGTATTTATTGGTTTTGTGTTAGTATTTTTTTTTTTTTAAGTAAGTAAGGATAAAGTTTACAAGAATCCACAAAAGTAAAGTGTTAACAGAAAACGATAGATCAAAAAAATATAAACACATTTCATACTGATTTAATAGAAAAAATGTATGTGTTTTTGATATCATTCACACAAAATCTAAACAGCTTAACAAATCTACCATTTAAAAAAAAATATTTAGTATGGAGAAAATAAAAATAAAAAAAATTTTTCTATTTTTTTTTTTTTTCCTATAAAAATTTAATAAAAATATTTCTTCGGGGGTGAAAAGGGGGGGAACTAAGAAAGTGTTTAGTGTGTTAATTTTAAAACACAGATCTTATTAATGGGGTTAAACTATATTTTTACTATGAATGGGTGGAACTTCTTTTTTTAGAAACTCTTTCCCTTTTCAAATTTTAAAAAATCCAAAAAAAAAAAAAAAAAAAAAAAAAAAGCGGCTAAGTATTACAAACAGTCTAGAACAAAATTATGGTGTCACATATACATTTCCTTTTGTGGAAATCGCGGCTAGAATTTTTTTTTATTATTATTTTTTTTTTGAAAAAGGAAAGTGGATACACCAGATCACATGACCACACAGCATCAACTCTTTACATACACCTTTGATGGTACAACGTTCACTTTGAGTATTTTTTACCCTGTTATATTTTTCTTAAATTCTTTTTTTTGTTTTTTTTTTTTTTTTTCCGATTGTTTGTTTATTATAATTATTATTTTGAAATAATAAAGTATCAAAATATTCATAATTTAGAAATTACACACATTGTTTTTAATAAGTCAAATATTAATTGTTTTTTTTTTTATTTTTTTTATTTTATTTTATTATTACCTTCAAGAAAGAATAGAGTTAAAGTAAAGACAAAGTCCAATAAAACAACAAACAAATATAATCATGGGTGCTAATCTTGCTGGATACTCCAGATCCACTAAAATCATCATCACCTGGTTACTGATCTTGGGTAACATGCTATTACTGTTCTTGCTGATCTTCACCGGTACCACCGACCACTTCCCTATTGACAAGATCTATCTTCTACAGGCCAACACCTCAAACATCACATCTGCCACACATGACGTTACCAGATGGACATTCTGGGGTATCTGTGGTGTGAACAATGGTGACAATGTTTGTTCCAAAAACAACAACTACAACCTGTCTCCTGCCTACCCACTGTCTCCTGTTGACAACTTTGACACAACAACAAACATCCCATCCGACTTCAACGACAACAGAAACACCTACTACTACCTGTCCAGATTCAACTTTGCCTTTGTTCTGTTGGGTCTGATTTTCCAGTTTGTTGCTGGTGTCATCTACTTCTTCTCATGGACCCATGCCTTTGTCACCAAGCTTGCCTGGTTCTTCCAGATCCTTGCCACCTTGTTCAGCTGTGGGGCTGCTGGGGTTGTCACGCCTCTGGTTGTTCTTGCCAAACGAGCATTCAACAAGGCTCCCCAGGTTGCTGGTTCTGGAAAGGCCAAGATCAATGTTGACTACCTGGCCATCATGTGGGCCTCCGCAGCCTGCTCGATCCTGCTGTTTTTCATCATGGGTGGAAACTTCATCAAGAGCAGCTTGGATGCCCACAAAAAGAGAGTTGAGTTTGAAAGGATCCAGAACGATGCCCAGAAGTACAACGAGTTCATCAACAACGGCTCAGCACCCGTCTTTGACACCCAGCAGGATCTTGAGTACACAGCTCCTACCTTGGAGGGCGGCTACCTAAACGACACCACCGAGGCCAAGGAATTCGTTGACTCAGACGAAGACATCAAATCTGAAGTTCCAGACAAAAACCAAGTTTCCAGAAATAACACCGTTGTATCAAGAAAGTCTGCAGACAACTCCATCAAAAATAATGGTTCAAAGTATGGTATCAAGTTTTTTTCCGTTAGAGACCAAAAGTCGAGAAACGATTTGAAAGAGGAAGACGAAAGTGAGTATTAATGATTATTATTAATAAATTATAAAACATTAATACTCTACTATGAATGGAAAGAAAAATTTTAAAATAAAACGCTAATACTCAACTTTGAAGAAGTAAAGAAAAAAAAAAAAGAAAAAATAATCAAATAATGACTTAGAAAGTTTCTCTTATTTGGCTCTTCAACTTGTATGTTAAACAACATAATCCTATATACCTAATAATTTTTATTCTGAATACCTCCTCTTTTCTTCTTTGCTAACTATTGAAGTTGAGATTCATGATTGGCTATCTCTTCCAAACAGGTCTGTACAAACTCCTCAATGGCCACGTTTCTGTATATGCCGTTCTGTCTGAAACACGAAAGGTACCTAGCAATGACCTGTTCGAGGTCCTTTCTGTTCTTGATTGTGTCTTCCTGTATGGAGTTGTGGTCGAGTAGCAAAAGCTGATAGATCTTGTGGAGATGATACTTGACTGTGTTGAACCTCAGAAGACCTTGGATCTTTTCGTTTTGCATCAGGTACTGGAACTCGTTACTTTCATCGCCACCTTCAACAGCATCCGGCTTGCTGTACTCTGGTAACTGTGCGTGCTCTCCCTTTTCATTGTGCTGCTTGTAGCAGTCCATGCTGCATAGCTTGAAGGTTTTATTTTTACATTTGGAGCATTTGTACTTGAATGGTTCTTTCAGGCACACATCGCAAAGATTGCTTGCTTGTTCTTTCTTTACAAAGTTGTTTCTGAATGTTTTTCCATTCTGATTTCTACTATATGACATTATGTTTTTTAGAGAGATGGCGTTCCTTTGGTAGGGATTGGTTTCGTGATGGAAGATAGCTTAAATATGATTTGTTTTATTTATTTCTTTTTTCTTTTCTTTTCTTTTTTTTTTTGGTATTCAGTTCATTGGATGAGAATGTAGTATGATCCAATGAAATGCTGTTGTAAACACTAACTCATCTTTACAAATGAAAAAAAAAAAAATAGAATACTTTAATTTTCTTTTCTTTTTTTTTTTTAAATTGCAAAAACAAAGGATACTAATTGTTTTTTTATATTGTAAACTACCAATATGTTCAATATTAACCATTATTTGTTTCTTTTATTTTAAAAAAAAGGAACAATGTAAATGAAGTCATTAAACACAGTTTTCAAATTTATAAAATGACACATTTGGCCGTTTTGGGAAAAATACTCATTCAACAAAAAGTGGTCACGATTCTCTAATTTTCTTTTACTTTTTCAAATACCCCACGTGTGCTGTAATCAACTCAATACCCGCGTATATTCCTTTATTTTTTTTCATATATTTTCAGACTTCTCCTTTAATTTTTATTAGGTTGTGAACCCATTCTTATATATAACTCTTAAGGGAGCATGATTTCAATAATCATATACACTTTTCATTAAAAAAAGGATCGTCTTATTATGAAACAACAAGCCAAAAGGAAAAAGGAAATAATATATAAATGCTTTTCAGTGTAAAACTTGCTAGTGGTGTTTACCCTCCGTGGAAGGATCACTACATCCACTATGACTTGCTGAAGGATGCCCTGAAGGAAGAAGAAACAAAGAAGCAAATCAAAGACAAAGCTTCAAATACAAAGAACAAGTTCCAATGGACAGACAAGGACGAAAAGAACTTTGTTTCCCTTCTTGATGAGGAGCTGGAGAAGGTTTACAGTTTCCAGGTTGCAACCTACAACAGTGTTTTGGAAACACTGGATGGGCTGGAAGAAAAGGAAATCATTGGCGACAATGAACAAACCGATGAGAACAAGCTCCACATTGCTGACTTTGAGAAGATCCTTGAGGACTGCTTGACGAAGGCTCAAGAGCTTGACAACTTCTCAAGACTGAACTACACCGGGTTCATCAAGATTGTCAAGAAACATGACAAGTTGCACAAGAACTACCCCTCAGTCAAGGCCCTGTTGAATGTCAGATTGAAAGAGTTGCCATTCCACAGTGAAGAGTACTCCCCACTGCTGTACAAGATTTCTTTTCTGTACAATCTGTTCAGAGACAACAATGGCCAGAACTTGATCACTCCAAGCTTGAAGTCATCTTTCAAGGATGTTGTTTCCAGAAGCGAGTCCCTTTCAAAGAGTGCCAAGCTGAACACCATTTTCTCCCTGGAAGAATCCCACTATGACATCTTCAAGTTCTGGATCCACCCAGACAACCTGATGGAAGTCAAAACAAGAATCTTGAGACACTTGCCTGTTTTGGTTTATGCTTCCAACCCAAGTTCTGAAGATGAGGACAAAAACTTTGTCAACCAAGTTCCTACTTCCTTGAATGACATTGCATTGGTGAATGAAGATGGGAAGCACTTGAACCCCGTCAACTCATCCTCCTCCTCAAGCAAAAGCGATGAAAGCGATGTTGAGATCATGTCTGCAATGAACTCCAAAATAGGCTCCAAGCTGAAGGAGGTCATTGCCCATGGCGAGTCCAACAAGGAGTATTTTGATCCTGTTATCACGTGCTTGTACTTTGATAACGAGGAGCTTGATATGTACAACAATAAGCTTTTGAAAACCGATGACTACTCATCAGTAAGATTGAGATGGATGGGCAGACTGATCAACAAGCCTGAGGTTGTTTTGGAAAAGAAGCAATTCATCAACTCCGCAGCAGTTGCCCAGAAGTCAGAGAGTTTGTCCTCAAACAATGGATTGTCATCCTCAAACAGAAACGATGACTATGTTTATACAAAGCTGACCATAAAGCCAAAGTTCATCACAAGTTTCATCCATGGGCAAAAGGATTATGAGGAGAAGTTGATGACCAAGTTGCAAAAGGCCAACAACAATCCCAGACTGTTGGAAAAGACAAAGGAGATTTGTGAGAGCTTACAAGAGTGCATTGTTGAGAACAACCTGGCTCCTGTGTTGAGAACCATGTTCATAAGAACAGCCTTCCAGATTCCCGATGACGACAGAATCAGAATAACCATTGACTCTGACATTCTGTTCATCAGAGAGGACTCATTTGACCATGATAGACCAATAAGAGACCCAAGCAACTGGCACAACCACATTCTGGACTCGTCATCCTCAAACCCTTTGAAGTTTTTGAGACAGGGTGAGTTCAACAAGTTCCCGTACGCATTGATGGAGATCAAGGTGAAGAGACCATCGAACTCCAACGGTAACAAGTTCTCCTCCCCGGCACTGTACACTGCTAAGCACTCCAAGTGGCTGTCTGACTTGACAAACAGTCACCTTGTGAAGGAGGTGCCTAACTTCTCGAAGTTCATCCAGGGTATGGCTGTGTTCCACTCTGTTGATGACGAGAAGGTTGATGCCCTGCCATACTGGTTCCTGGACATTGAAAACGGAATCAAGATAGACCCACAGCAGGCCTATGAGGAGGAACAACGAAAGCTGAAGAAGCAGCTGGAAACCGAGAGAAGACAATCAAGAATCAAGAGGCTGTCCATGGCCGGCTTTGAAGGTGCTGTTAGGGACGGTGACCAAAGCAAAGAGAGCTTGTTGTCGGCCTTAAAGCAGAACATCGAGCAGCAGCAAACGAGCACCGAGCAAGAGGCCGAGGAGGACGAATCAGAGGATGAGTTTGACGTTGAGCAGTTCATCAAGGATGGCCAGAAAAAGGAAGTCAACATGCTGCAGATCCTAACCAACTCAAAGCTCTCCGCAGTTGACTCTGAGGACGAGGAGATTGAGCTTCCACCTGGTGTGGAGAAGCCGACTGAGTACCTGAAGAACGCTGGTCCCGTGAAGGTTGAGGCCAAGGTGTGGCTGGCCAATGAAAGAACATTCAACAGGTGGATGCATGTGTGTGTGTTGATGTCGTTGCTGACATTCACCATCTACAACTCCGCCAAGCAGGCCAACTTCCCAAGACTTGCCGAGACCCTTGCCTACGTGTACTTTGCTTTGACCATTGGGTCCATTGGGTGGGCGTACAAGGTTTACTTCCACAGAATGAAGGTCATCAACGAAAGATCAGCTGATCACCTGGACGCTCCGCTTGGTCCTGTGATACTGTCCTTCTGTGTTGGGTTGACCATGGTGTTCAACTTCATGGCCACCTTCAAGGCAGCTTCCAAGCTGGGCTACTCCCCTCCGGGAAATGGCACAGTGTTCACTATGAACATGGGACACCCAAGACTGGTTGGTGTGGAGCTTCCTGGCCACTTGCAGGGCATTCAGGACTACATCTATGGTTTTGTCAACAAGCTTTGAGGCAGTCGAGTCCCCTGAATAGAGTATACAACATCGTTAAATAGCAACAACTTGAAACACCACACAGGCGTGGATCAGGATATTCACCAATTGTATAGTGATACACTTTCTTTTTCTTTTTTTAAAGGTTAAAATCTCATTAAAAAATGATTTTTGAATGGGAAAATAATTACATGGGCATTTTGTCTATAAAGTCCACACAGAAGCTCTTTTCTTTTTTTTTTTTTTTTTCTCTCTCTAATTTTTCTTCAATTTTGTTCAAATAAAGAATCAAAAGTCACTTACATGTATTCTTAATACTGAAAAGACTTAATGTAGGTGGTATATAATACATTCTTTAGTAGTAACCAGATTGTGCACCACCCACGACCCATATACTTTATTCTAAAACAACTGCAAACAATGTCTTGCCAGCCGGACTACATTTCAAGATACGAACTTGAAACAATGAAAACACAGATGTTTCCTGCCAGGTTGAACTCAAGGGTTTTTTTTGGGCCTTTGAATTCTATAACCAACCTTGCCTTTCTCACTGAAAACAACATCAAGCACATCGTCACTGTTAACATCCCAACAAGCCTGTGCATGAAGTACTGTGAAAAGATACCAATGAGCATTGATGAGTACTCTCTGCTCACACTGGACCCCAACCTTCCTGGATCGTTGAATGGGATGGATGATGCATTGGTGAGATTCAACCAGGTTTTTTCAAACAACATCAAGAGCTTTGTCAAGAGCCAGCTCCCGGACTCATTGAATCTTTTGTACTCAACAGCATCCTTGAACTACCTAGCAAGCAACATCGTCACCGTGGAGGGGTACGAAAAGCTTGTTGTTTTCAATGATTTCTTAAGTTTGGTCCAGAACTCCCCCGGTGTCTGCGGAAATGCACTAATTGTGTCGAGCAATGGGAACGATGACTCCCTGGTGGCCCTGCTGAGCTCTGCTGTGCTGAAGGACAACATAAACATGCAGCTGAGCTCGGTCATCCAACACTTGCAGATGCTGAGACCATCGATGAAGGCTGCCAACTACAACAAAATCCAGTACAGCCAGGGATTCATCCAGTACTGCGAGCTCATAAAGAGTAAATGCTGGAAGGAGCTGCTGAAGAAGGAACAGATTACGAGAGAAAGAAAAACAATGCTGGCAAACAGAAACACTTCATACAAAAGGGAGGACCCAGCATACATCGAAGCTTCCAACAACCAGTACTACAGTGAGGTGGCTGACGACAGAAGCTCAAGTGAAGGCAAAATGATGACTCCAACATCTGCGCTGGATCACATGAAGCAGGAGTTTCCCGATAGAATGTTCAAGAAGCTGAGATACTCGCAGGAGTAGAGCTTCCATTTGGACATGTACGAATGTATATAGGTGATTTTAGTGTATTTTAGGTGGAAGTAAATGGAGTTTAGGACTCTCTCTCTTTTTTTTTTTTTTTTTCAATTTTTGTCACGTTCGCAGAGTAAAAAACACGGGTTTAGCGGCAAAAAAAAAAAAAAAAAAACAGTGCAACCTGCTGGGGGGGCCATAGTACGTTATATAAAGGCATCGTTTGGGTTACTTCATAATTATAACCACACACCAGAGAACATTGTACTGTATTAATATTAATCTTTTATTTTCAAAAAACAACATACTCCTTATAATGATATATGCTAAGCATTTGACTAAAGTCCCATTCAGGCTTTATTCCAGCAGATTGAAAGACAGGCAGACACACAACTTCATATCAATCAGAGAGCTTGATGCAAACTTTCGGGAGCTTGAGTCCCGGTGCAACTGCTACTTTGCGGGTCTGAAGCTGGCCGATCCCATCACTCCAATCACAAACATAACGGATGGTTCCAGCACACCCAGATCAGCAACGCCTCTCTTCAGAAGACACGTTCTGCTGATCGATGAAACCAGCAGTGATAAGCAAGCACACATGCGGTGGACACCCAAGGTTGAGGATGGAGCGGCGTTCCCA
This sequence comes from Hanseniaspora lachancei, assembly GCA_030567275.1. Taxonomy (NCBI): domain Eukaryota; kingdom Fungi; phylum Ascomycota; class Saccharomycetes; order Saccharomycodales; family Saccharomycodaceae; genus Hanseniaspora; species Hanseniaspora lachancei. Next base: position 16,521 of record JAJLRX010000232.1, on the reverse strand, counting down.
TACGGCATCCTGAAGAAAATCAAGGAGAAAAACGTGGATTTGATGAAGAACAGCCGCGAATGTGTCCCCGTGCTGACTTCTGTTGTGGAGTTGCTCAATGCTCACGTGGACAACGAACCACGTGAGCGCACCAAAGGCAAGTACAAGCTGTTGTGTTTGCCTGAGTGGAAGATTTTGACGTTTGACGAGAGTTCTGCTGACGAGGTTTCCGCGTTGGTAAACAAGCCTGACTTGGATGGCACCTGTGCTGGGCTGGTGCCCTTTGATACGAAAGAGTTGGTGCTGGTATGTGGACACATGCAGCGTGATGCCAGATGTGGGGTCATGGCTCAGGAGCTCGCAGTGAAAATGACATCCAAGCATCCAGTTGGGATTGTGTCACACATAGGAGGACACAAATTCGCAGGAAACGTTATCATGTACAGGCAAGAGGAAAATGCTACACACAGCTACTGGTTCAGGCACATGAACCCCCTTGTTGTTGACTGTGTTTTGGAGCAAGCCAGAAAGGGCAATGTGGTGTCTGAGTTCTACAGAGGATCCATCTCTTTTGAGTAAGAATTTTATATATTTACAAGGCCAAGTGTGTTGGGGGGGGTTCTTGCCCTCACGTTATTAATTTCATGATAAGTGTGGAATAATTGTATTTTTGGTTTTTTTTTTTTTTTTTCCTTTTTGGGAAAAATAACACACACACACTTGAATCATAATGAAATGTGTCGTAAAATTTTTATTTTTATTTTTTTTAATATTATTATTTTTTGATCTTCCATAACTTACCTTTCCTAAGAAATAACAATATATAACCAAAAAGATCCATATTCCTATCATACCATGTTTGATCCAGTTCACGACAGCATTGAAGCAAACGGCAAAAGGGAACGGTCTGAGGAATCCTCAACTGACACATCACAAGCAAACAACTCCCCCATTGAACAGGACGACATGAGCCTCACCGATGACGAAACAGAACCATTGGACTCCAATTACCTACGGTCATACTTCACTGACAACCTGGAGCAAATCTTCAAGCTCCAGGACTCACAGATACTGCCCCGGTCCATGCTGCACTACTCCCTGTTCAGAAAGCTCCTGCTGGTGAAGACGCCGATTTTTCCCAATGTGCTGGAGTTGTTCCAGATGGATTATGTTGAGAAGAAGAAAAAGGCGTATGAAGCCGTGAGACACAACTACTCATACGAGCCAGCGATTGGGGAAACAGTGGTTCAGCAGGACTTGAGGTACTTTCTCAAAACGGAGCACATTGGGTACATGACGTTTTTGATATACACGCTTGTGTCGTCAAAGTCGGTCACGAAAACGTGCAAGGACAGGCTGATTGCTGACCCGTACTACTCGTTTGCACTGTTGTTCCAGCTGTACCTGTACTCCTTCAACATTCTGAACAAGTTCACGACCTTTTCATACAACACTCTTGCTGGGTCGTCGCACAAGAAGTTTTTTCCCGTCATTGACATAGATGTTGATTTGGACAAGGATGTGAACTATCCGCACCGAAGCCTGAATTTCCAGTTCAAGCCGGAGTATGCGGAGATGAGTGAGCTTGATCCGCGGAAGGACAGGAACAATGCTGACAAGAAAATCATCATTGAGTGGAACAAGGCCGCTGAGATGATAGCTGGAGTTGTGTTTGGACATGCGAAAACACACGAGGAGAGACTGCAGGAGCATCCGCAGGTGAACAAGCTGAACGGGTTCCAGGTCTTTGAGGCGCTGAATGACTGGTGCAAGTCAAATGGAGAAAAGGACCCGCACAAGCTGAGCATTTTGATTTACGACTTTATCAACCTGCTGAGGAAACTGGGTGTGAGAATGAAAAGAGAAAACCAGATTGTTGCCCTGATCCTGTGGATGACGGCAATAATCTCGTACAGCCAGGAGCACGACCATGAGTTCCAGGAAAGCATTTTGATGATGATTTTCAATGACCCCTCCTTCCAGAACTTTGATTACATGGATTACAATGTGCCGTACACCGAGGCTGAGGCTTGTGTTCTCCAGGCTGAGTGCAATGCAAGAACGGCATCAAAGCCATCAAAGGCCATCAACAAAAGATCACCAACGGTTTTGTACTTTGATGAGGACTACAACATCCAGATCAAGCACCTGAAGGACCCTCCGAAGACCAAGGCGCCAAGGCCCAAAGTGGAGGCTGAGAATTATGTGGATGAAGCTGAAACAAGCTTGGCCAGCGAGCCCAATGGTATAAGCGAGGAAATGGACGAGCTTGATCTCAAAGGAAGCATACTGACACCAGAAATGTTCCATCACGCAAAGCACATGGTCAACGACCGGAGCACGAAGTCAAAGAACAACTACATCAAGCAGCTGGACTTTGAAAGCGAGCACAGGCTTGGTGGCCTGTACAGGGACCAAACAATCGGCCAACTGGTGCATGACCTTGACCAGAGCCACCGCATAGCCTCTCTCCTGAGAAAGGACAGCCAGAACTACATCAAGCTGTTTGACAAGCACGACTTCAACTACGTGAGTGTGACCAGCGGGAAGTTTGGCGAGCGAATCAGGAAAAATCCCAAGTACACCGACAACCTTGTGGGCTTCCAAACAGACATGGTGAAGCTGTTCAGAGCAAGCAAAAAAATGATCATCAAAAAGGCGTACAAGCACAATGGAGATGCGCCGTTGTGAGCTATATATAAATGTTTAAGACAGATTGAGCAACTGAGCCACGAATATGGAGACTCCCTTATGGATGCCCTTGTCACAAAGTGTTTCCCTTAAGAAGTGCGCCTCGTCCTCGGATGTGGTTAGCTTGTTCTGCACGAGCCTCCCGCCCCTCGACAGGACGATGTCCCACTTGAGCAGCTGTTTGCCTTCGTTTGCCACGGTCCCCTCGATGAAGTCCACAACGAGGCTGGAGTCCAGCGTGAGGATGTGGTTGAAGATCTCAGAGCGCAGGGCATAGTACGTCTGCAGCTTCAGAAACAGGATGTTGACTTCGTATGCGTTGCTCAGGTCCACTTCCTCAAGGCCCCTGGACGCTGCAACCACATCCTCAAGGTCAAACACAGTTTCAAACAGAATCAGGTCATATCTGTTCTCGGCATTGAAGTCCACTTGCTCAGTCACAAAGCTCTCAACAAGGACATCAAGCTTCAGGATGCGCTCCAGACTCGAGATGAAGGCGTGCACCGTGTCCTCGCTCCGGTCGCTGATCTTGCGTGTTTGTTGCTCAAGGTCCCTCTGCAGCTGCTCAACCTCAGTGGCGAGTGACTGCTCCTCAAGGATCCTTTCCCTCAGCAGTCTTCTCTTGTGTGAGATGGGATTCTCGTCGTCAGGTAGAAACGACGCTCCGCTTTCGTTAGAGCTCGCGTTCATTGTCTTTTGTTCAATTAGTATATATTTTTAATAAAGTATGGTGTTTGTGTTGTTTTTGATGGTTTTTAGTGTCAGTACAGTTTTTTGACCAGTGTGTAGCGGCGACCAAGCAAAAAAAAAAAGAAAACAAAGAAAAATTATCGCGGGGGACATTACAGTTTAATATATAAAAAAAAACTCTATGTTTCACATACACCTTCATCAGACTTATTCCTTGGCAAACTTGTTTTGGGCATCAGTCTTCAAGTCACCAGCTTCCTTGGAGCCCTTTTGGGTGAACTCGCCAAGCTTTTCCTTGGCCTCGTCCAGGTACTCAGAGGCAGTTTCAGAGAAGGACTTGCCACTGGCAGACTTGTCCTGGCCCTTGCCCAGGTTGTCAGAGACATTTTGGGCAACACCCTTTTCGGAGTCAGGGTGTAGGTATGAGGCAGCCTTGTCAGCGTAGTCGGTGATGGTTTCCTTGGCCTGTTCCAAGTAAGACTTTTGGGAGTCAGGCTTGATGGCTTCAGCAGCCTTATCAGAGAAGTTTTTTCTACCAGCGTCGGACATTGTTATAGGATTATTTGTTGAAATACAGTTAATGTGTTTTTCTTTGAATGGTTATTTTTATTTTCATATAAATTAATAATTATGTTTATATATTATAATTGGCTTGATATCACTCCTTTATATACAATTGCTGGATCATATTTGTGAACTACTAAACTGATCATAGAAATATAAGAATTTAAGGGGTGTGGTTTACTCATCATTGATGGATTAGATCATCTTTAAACGTCATTTATGAGAAAAAGTCCAGTGTGTTTTTGGGTGTTAGTGCTATTTTTTTAAGGGGTGTGCATTGTTCAGGTTTGTTTTTGTTCTCCACAAAAACGATTTCTTCCCCCCAAAAAAAAATATATACGTGGGAAATGATTTTGACCCACAGTGGTGAATCACACTTTTGGTGAAGGAGAAGTATACAGTATTACGTTTTTATTACTTTTTTATGGATATTCTTTAGTGAGAATGGTTTTATATGTTATCATTAGAGAGTGGGATTGAATTGGTAACTTGGTAAAAGGGAATCAGTGTAGGCTTTGTATTCTGAAGTGTCTTTTTTCTTTTTTCTAGAAGGAAATTCATGTACTTTTGTTCACACAGCAAATATAATTTAAGAAGCAAGACAAAATGGGGTAGCTTTGAAAGTGATTCATCTTCATGATTATCAATGGTTCACTTGGTAAATGTTGTTTTCTTAAAATGATTGAATTCTTCATACAATCACGTTGAAGTCACATGACTGTATAATTTTTTTTTTTTTTTTCAATTTAAGTTTTACCCCAAAACTTATTTTTTGAGACTCTTTCCTGTTTTGGAAAAGAAGGTCATGGGTCCTTCGTCAGCATCACGTTTAGCACACGTGACTCACTTTGCACGTGTTATGTTTTTTTTTGGTAGTGGTCAATGGAGTGTCTTATATCCGATGAGTCCACAGAAAATTCTGGAAAAAAAAATTCAGAAAAAAAAAAGAGAAAGCTACACACTCACTACAGCTTCAATTTTTCCGAATAATTCATAAGATATATCATGAAATATATCATAAAAGTAATTAAGAAAGTCTACAGTTATGTCCAGTTTGCCTTATTTATAGTAGATATTGAGTACACACCGTTAAAAAACAAATAACAAAAACAAAAAAAAAAAAAACATAAAAACAGTAATGAACAACTTAATACTGAAAGGAAATTCAGTGCTGGCAAGAAGATTCAACGTCTCCAGCAAAAGACATGTAACCAAGTCACACGCACTTGGAATATCATACACATCTAAGAAGCACTTTTCCTACAGCAGCAGACTACAGGCAGCAGGCCCTTTGGACCCGTACAAGGTTCTGGGAGTTGACAAGAATGCAAAGCTGTCCGACATCAAGAAGGTCTACTACAAGCTGGCTAAGAAGTACCATCCGGATGTGAACAAGGAGCCCACTGCGAAGGAGGAGTTCAAGAAGATTACTGAGGCGTGGGAGCTTTTGTCTGATGAGACCAAGAGACAGCAGTACGACCAGTTTGGGCATGCTGGTGCGCAGGGGGGCTTCAACCCTTTCCAGCAGGGCCAGGCCCACAACCCATTTGGCCACATCAACCTTGATGACCTGTTTGGCGGTGCGTTTGGTGGCCGTGGTGGGTTCAACCCCTTCCAGCAGGGCGCGTACCAGAACGCATACGGATCAATGGCCAAGGAGCTCTTTAAGGGCCAGCACATAAGAACACAGTGCAAGCTAGCCTTCAAGGACGCCGTCTTTGGGATGCGCAAGGTGAAAATTGCCTACAATGCGCTGGAGGCGTGCAGCACCTGCCATGGAGACGGAATGAAGCCAGGCAGGAAGGCCTCGGCATGCAGAACGTGTGGCGGGTCAGGCATGATCTCCCATGTCAGAGCAGGGTTCCAGATGGCCTCGACCTGTAACAGCTGTGGCGGATCTGGAAAGCAGGTTTACAAGGAAGATGCATGTGGCTCGTGCCACGGCGGGGGCACCCAGACTGTGCAGAAGTCCATAGAGGTGGACATCCCGCCTGGCTGCCAATCAGGCACAACAATGAAGGTTCCGCGTGCGGGGTCCATCCCAGACATGCCGTACGACTCCGAAACAATGGAGTTTGAAAAGGGGGACCTGTATGTGGACATAGTTGTTGAGAGGGACCCACAGTTCTCCATGGAGGGAAAGACAATCATCCAGGACCTGAGCATTCCGCTGACAACAGCCATTCTCGGCGGAACCATTGTTGTGCCTACCATTGAGGGCAAGCAAATCAAAATCAAAATTCCCGCAGGCACACAGGTCAACGACACAATCACCATCCCAAACCAGGGAGTTCCAAAGTCACTCTCCACACCTAATGCCAGGGGAGACATGAGGGTCAACTACAAAGTCAAGCTGAACAAGCCGAACTCCGAGGCTGAGTATGTGTTGTTTGAGGCCCTGGCTGATGTCACTGGAGACAAAACAGCCAAGAGAGTGTACTCAAACGAGCTGACCAGTGACCTGAAGGATGCATTCGGTCAGAATGTGGATCCGTCCAGCCATGCGGGAAACAAAAAAGTGCATCCATCAACTCTTTCCAAAATCGAGGGGTTCCTGTCCAAGGCCTTCAAAAAGCTAAAGGGGGATAACTGATTCTTCAAAGCATGGCCCATTTGTGCTTCATGTAAATAAAATTAAAAAAATCATATATATAGATAGAAAAGTGGTATCAACATGAGTGCCAAGTGTTCACTCAGAGTTTCATGCTTCAATTCGAAAACAATTTGAGAAAATTGGGGGGGGGTTTTTTTTTTTTTTACTATTTTTTTAATAAGGTTACTAGGTATTAAAATATATAATATGATATAAACATAGCTCAGTGAGCTTGTGTATTATTATTTTGTCTGTCTTTAGTCCATTTTGGGTTTTTGACACTTCGCCAAACAAGAAATGGCTGCTTCAGATATAAAGCTCATTTCTAGCAGGACAACGCAGATCATTGAAGGCTAATCATCCGGGTAGATCAACATTAGATAATGTATTTTGTTTTGAGGAGAATAACTTCATATTGTATTTTTATAACAGAGACAAGTCTATTATTTCCTTTCAACAATCATGTTCGTTGGCATTTCTATTTGGTTGTCGTTTCCATATGTAATCAAAGGACAAGAGAAAATGTTCTTTTTTGAATTGGTATTTATCTTAATTATTTATGTTTAAAAAATGGCTGATCTTATAAATCAAAGGCGTAAGAACTTTTTTGTCTCAACCACTTACCGTACTTGTAGAACAAGAACGGAACAGGAATCAAGGCAGCTGAGAATAGACCCAATAGCAAACCAGCCCAGTTGACACCCATTCCCTTCAGCATGTATCCAGCGAACAATGGGAAGGAGGCACCAAATCCGGATCTTAGGAAGGTGTTACCAGCAATAGCAGAGGCAGCCAACAGCAAGTAGGCATCAATCAGGTAGTTGAAGGAGGTCAGGAAAATACCAATCAATCCGAACCCAATGAAGGCACCACCAATGGTAGGAACAATCCAGTGGACAGAGTTGTAGTTACCGGTCCACATGAACCAGAAAATACCAATTGTGAAGATAGGACCGGAAAGCATCATACCAATCAATCTCTCCTCTGGACATGGCTTACCGTTGTTCTTGGTAACAGCAGCAATGTATCTAGGTTCCAAAAAGTAAATCAATGTGGCGGTGAAGAAACTCATACCAACAATCAAACCGATGTATGGAAGCTCACCGTTTTTGTAGAAGTGCTTTTTGATTTCGAAGATGTATGGGTAGGCCTCCAGCATTAAGTACAGGATACCGTAGACAAAGGTGTTGTAAACGGTCATCAGCAACAGGATAGGTTCCTTGGTCAGCATTTTCAGTGGTCTGGCAATGGTCTTGGTGAAGATTTCCCTGATGTCCAAGGACAGCAGTTCATGGGCAGCGTAGATACCCCAGTTACCGGATTTTTCTCTCATGTACTTGGCCTTCTTACAAAGAACAATAGGATGGTGGGATTCGTCGTACAGGAAGCAGATGGCAAGGGTACAAAGACCAGCGTAGATACCAGAGATGTACTGGACCCATCTCCAGGTTGTGTATTGAACGATGTATGAAGTGTAGACAGGAGTTAGAATTGGACCTAGGAAAACAGTCAGGGAGAAGATGGCAACAACCTTACCTCTAGTGTAGTTGTCAAACATGTCGGACATGGCAGCGGGAATAACAGCCAGGGGAGCAGCACCAACACAGCCGGAAAAGAATCTACATATCAAAATGGTTTGCAAGTTCTGGCCAGTGGCAACAGCAAATTGGAAAAGCGTGAACCCAAATGAGGATATGATCAGCAAGTTTCTTCTTCCGTAAAGCTCGGATAGGGGACCGTACACAACAGGACCAACAGCAAAGCCAAGAACATATAGGGTGATACCCAAGATACCAACAACCTCAATAACACCGAACTCAGCCTCGATTTGCGGAACACAAGAGGCAAAGTTCGATGAACCCATGGTGACACCCATACAATTCAAACACAAAATACCAACGGTGATAATCTTCTTCTTGAAGGACCACTTGTATGGGTGCTCGAATTGGGGGAAGTTGACCGCATCATCGTCAGAAAAAGTGACTTCATACGGGGTTCTGTCCTCAAACAAAACAGGAGGATAGTCTCTGGACCCACCCATGTGCGGCAAGTCCTTGTATGGGTCTGACTGGGGGTTCAGCTTCTCATCAAGATCCTCACCAGTAAGGATTCTGGATAAGGTCTTGTTGGAGCCTGGTCTTGATTCTGTTTTGACCAAGTCGTTGTTGTCCATGAATTCGTTCTGGTCTCTTTTGTAGCTTGAGGCAGCAACAGAGACATTGTCGTTTTGCAAGTTGTTTCTGGCATTTTCAGTTTGGAACTCTTCAATAAGCTCAGAGTTTTCAGCTGACAGTTCGTTGTTTGAATAGGCCTTGTCTAGGGATGTTCCATCAGCAGGAATGTTGTTTGTGGACATTTTGCTAATAAGTTAAAACACAATAAAATTGATTACAAGATAATGCGATGATTATGTTGGATGTGAAAAGAGGGTTAGAACCTTTCGTACTTTATTTGTGAATCTTGGTTTTCCTTCTTCAACGACACCAAATTAAGCAAACCTTTATGATTTGAAAGAATAATATATTAAAATTTTAAAGATTAGGAAACATAATTATTATGAAATACAAAATAATTAATTAAAAGTTGAAAATTGAAAAAATTAAATCATAAGAAACATTCGTTGATATATATAGTGATTAGCTAAGTTTGAAAACATCATTCAGAATAGTTCATGGGAGAAAAACATTTTAAAAAAAAGAAATGTTCATGAATTTCTTCCTATTTTAGGGAAAAGCCCCCTTGTTCACAGCAAAAAACAAAAAAAAAATAACGCAAAATAGGTGAAAATACCGTTTTGGGATAAGGAATGAGGTTTAGCTAATGGGTGTCCGTACACTTCTTTTTTTTTTTCCATGGAAAATTACACTAGTGACATGTGTGGGCACTTTGCCACCAACAAGAATTTTGTATACGATTTGTTATTTTGCATGTACATTCTCCTGCTTTGAATGGCGGTGTACTTATCGTTGGCAGTTCACACCGTAATTAAGAATGTTGATGCACACCTTCTGTTATTTCATATAGTATACGGATGTTGCAACTCCACATTGATGGTTAGACCTGTCCCGCATTTTACTTTAACCCCCTTGAAAAAATGTTGATGGTATTTTATCCTTTTTTATCTTAATTTTCACACCTTATTTAAATATAAAAAAAATGTGTATAAGGTCATTTACCTGCTGTTCACACCACTGGACTGATTACTTCAGAATGAATGGATGTGAGCTAAGAAATTATGAAACAAGTGTTGCATGCAGTCTATTGTAGTTTTGTTCTGCAGCCTCAAATCTATGTGCTGTCAAATGAGTTCTATGCATTTTATTGTTTTTTCCAAATCGCTCGTAAAGCGTTTTCACAATAGCGTAAGAATTTGACATTTGATTTTTTTTTTTTTTATCTTTTTTTTTTTTTTTTTTTTTTTTTGAGAAGATAAAAAAATCCATCCTCTCAACACAAATCACCTTTTTTTCCATTTGGCAGTTTCAAGATAATCAATCTCAACATGAAACAGATTTTTCTAGAAGCCTGTCTGAGTTGTGAAAACACGCCATCTGCACAAACAAAGGGCAATGCATACTGATCTCCTTTGTTGGTTGAGGAAAAGCTAGGAGTAAAAATTCAGCCATATGCCTTTGATTGTAACCTGTGTTCTTTCCAATTTATGTATTGTCTTTTTCACAGAGTTTGTTTCATGCATACGTGCAATAATTTCTTTCCCACAAGCTTTGTTTTACCTTGATTTTATTTTTCAGATACACTGGTTTAAAGCAGGTTATGTTCCAAAAGGAGTAGTTAAGGGTAAGTCATGAAGATCTTCTTTCAAAAGACTAATATTTTATATATAATAAAAGGAAAGTTTAAAGTTTTTTTTGAAAAGAAGAGAAAATGATCTTAATCAAAAACATTTTTAATTAGGAAAAAAGACCAATCAACCCACTATTTAATGCCATGCACGTATATCTGTACTCCCAAAAAAATAAATAATGACTACGTCTATAAAGGAAAAAATATACCAAGACATACATCTCCTGAAAACATGTTTGAGATTGAAACACATTCTTGTGAAGTGTAATAACAAAGCACATAGAGCTCTGTTTTGGAAAGAGGTTCAAATAGAGTTCAACAAGGTCATAACGAACCCAAAGACAGTAAAACAAATACGAGATAGATTCAAATACCTCCACACCAACTTTGAAGCAAACCATGCCCTGGAAATGAAATTCAACCGAAACCTAGCAAAGGGACGCTTCTTGGAAAATAACCAGGAGCTGATCAATACCTTGAGAGATACAGCCAACGAGTGTTTCCATGAGATCGTGTATGTGAACAGGACCCTTGTGGTTGCTGATGCCATTTGTTCTCGCTGCTATAGGCAGTTCAGTGACTTCGCCAAAGACGACTTTTTGAGTCCGAAGCCCGTTACGGGTAATCACCTGTTTGACTTAATGAATGACTCTGCTGTGACAAGTCGAATAACATATGAAGATGTATACCAGTATGAGTGCATAATGAGAAAAGTTAAAAGGGATGTTGACTGAGCACTATGAAATACATATACGCGCTCTTTTATCTGAGTGCCAATAAACAGCATTAAATGGTTCTATAGTCTTATACCTGTATATACGCCACTTAGCAATATATATTCTCATTCAACTATTTTGTTACAATTTTTTCTTGTATTTTTTTTTTGATAAGCGTGTGGGGGAGCATCCCTTTCGCTAAATCATCGTGGCTGACCACATCTAACTGCTTTTTCGGATAAATTGATTAACTTTTTTTTTTGTTTTTTTTTTTTTTTTTTTTTGGAAAGTTGACAGTTGCGCTACACGGTAAAAACATGTTGTTTGTGTATGGTCACGTGTATTCATATCCTCCAAAGTCCACACATGTTTACATTTTGTTTTTTTTTCATTATTTTAAAACATGTGTGATTATTGAAAATTTTAAACAGTTACATGAGTACAAGTTAAATTAAAAATGTAAAAGGATATGCTTTTAAAATATATAAGCTATATATAACATTGACATATTTTTGATATCTATCTGAATTGATAAAACATTTCAATGATTCATAGTTTATACAGTGAATGTTGTAAGACACCTACTGTTTTGCTTCTTTTGAAGAAGTTGACAAAAATCAAGAAAAAAAAAAAAAACACTTGGTAGCAGACGTGTACACCCTTTTCCCCAACAAAGTCATTACAAATCCTAAATTTTGCAAAAGGGCTACAGAAAAAAAAAATTTTCCTTTTGCTTTTTCAAATACTTCTTTCATTAATATGCTCGATAATCACTGCTATAATAAACACGCTCTATAAATAAAATACTACAGGAGACCAGTAAATACAAACTACCATGCTCAGATTTAACCCTAAACTTTTTAGTCTGAAAAGCCACAGACTAGCCTCTAACATCGTGTTCAATGAAAACAACTCAACTTTGAAAAACCTGTTGAAAGTATCCACTCTTTTGAAGGAAAACAACGATGTTATCCTGGTCAACTACAAGTCAAAAGATCAACAGCTGCCTGTTGAGCTAGCTGCAAAGGCATGCAAGTTTTCCAAGGTGTATGAAATAAATGGTGATGATATCAAGGAACCTGAAAGAGTCACCAGCTTGATGTCCGCCGTTTTGAAGGACAACTCCGATGTGGAGAATGTCATCTTCAACACCCAAACGTTGTCTAAAAATATATTCCCAAGACTGGCTGCTCAACTGAGTGTCCAGCCAACAAACGACATTGTGAAGATCATTGATGAGAACACCTTCATCAAGCCAACCTATGCGGGAAACTTGCTTGCAAAGTGTGAGTACAAGCACCCGGGCTCAAAGACAAAGATCCTATCGTTCAGAACAAGTAACTTTCCTTTGGATGATGCTGAAGAGACTGTTTTTCTTGACGACATAAAGAAAACCAATGACATTCCCAACGAAAGCACCTGTCTGCAAACACCACACAACAAGTTCGTTGCAAACAACATACCGGACTCCACAGGAAGACCTGACCTGACCGCAGCCAAGGTTGTGGTCACTGGTGGGCGTGGGCTGCAAAACAAGGAGAACTTTGACTCCTTGACGTCCTTGCTTGCTGACAGCTTTGCCTCCGTCAAGAAGTACGGCAACCAAAAGGCGTCCATTGGAGCCACAAGAGCTGTTGTTGATGCTGGATACGCAAACAACTCCTTGCAGATCGGACAAACAGGGAAGATTGTTCAGCCTGAGCTGTACATAGCCTGTGGAGTTTCCGGAGCCATCCAGCACCTGGCCGGGATGAAGAACAGTAAGGTCATTGTGAACATCAACAAGGAGGAAGGCGCTCCCCTGGAGCAAATTAGCGACTACACACTGGTTGCAGATGCCAACGAAGCTGTTCCTGAGCTGGCCAAGAAAATCAGTGACCTTGTGAAGTAATCCTTTTTTTTTTTTTTAATTTTTTTTTTATTCTTATATATAATGGACTATATGATTAAACTACATTGTGGAAGTATGATCTACCCTTTTTCAATGCACTGGACACAATCTTTTCAATTTCCACAGGATCAGAAGTGATTCCAGATAAAACCTCGTATCCGTTCTTGGTGACCAAAACATCATCCTCAATTCTCACACCACCCACATAGGCATACTTTTCAACAACGTCCATGTTGACTGTTTCCAGTCTTTCAGGGAACTTTTTCAAAAGGTTTTCAATGACGTACTTGTTGAAGTACACCCCAGGCTCATTGGTGATGATCATGTTTGGTTCCAGGGCTCTTCTGATTCTCAGGTTCTTGAAGTATGGGTCTGTGTCGTCGTAGTTGGCCATGCCTCCAACATCATGGACATCCAGGCCCATTTGGTGGCCAAGCCCGTGTGGCAGGAAACACGCAGAGGCTCTTCGGTCGTAGATCTCCTGGTTGCTGAACTCCTTTTTGAAAACACCCAATCTCTTCAAGTGATCAATGATCAGCTCGTGAGTCAGCTTCTGCAAGTCATCCCACAGAACACCTGGCTTGATGTGCTCCATGACCTTTGTTTGCACATCCAGAACAACATCGTAGATTTCCCTGTGCTCCTTGGTCCACTTGCCGTTGATTGGGAAGCACCTGGTGATGTCTGCTGTGTAGTTTCTGTACTCCGCACCGGCATCCAGCAATATGGACTCTCTGTGCTTGATTTCCTCATCGTTTTTTACGTAGTGTAGAGTTGAGCAGTTGGTTCCTGAGCAGCAAATAGGCTCGTACCCCTGCGAAACAGATCCCTGCCTGATGGCATGGTATGTGAACTCAGCTTGCAAGTGGATTTCGTTTGTTTCAATGGGAATGGCCTGCATGGTTGCCAAGTGGCAGTTATCAGTGATTTCACAGGCCTTTCGCACACACGCAATCTCATAGGCATCCTTGATGACTCTGCTTTCGTCAATGGCATACAAGAACTCCTTGGAGTCCGCAGACACAGGCAAGCTTGCCAAGTCCAAGCCCTTAGGAACATTGTCCAAGTCGTCCATGAAAATCGTTGATACACCTTCCTCCTTTCTTGTGCTCAAAAAGCCCTCCAAATCCTTCATGTACAAAACCTCGTCAACATCGTACTTCTTTAAAGCCCCCTCGCAGGAAAGAGGCTCCCCAGACCACATGATGTCATCCTCATCAACATCTTGCAGAAACAAAGTCAGTTTCTTTAGGGAGATGTCATAGTACACAGCACAACCTGGCAAATCAACACCTGATAAGTAGTAGAAGTATCTCTTTTGTCTGAATGGCTTGTTGGTGTCACAGTACTTGATGCTTTCAACATGGTTGCCAAAGTTCAGAAATGCACACGTGTGTGGCATGGTGATTGTTTGCAGCTTGCTTACAACATTTTCACAGTGCTTCTTAGCAGGGTACTTCTGGCTCAGCACAGCATAAGGGTCCTTTTCCTTGTTCAACAAAACACTTCTGGTTTTGATGGGGTCAAAGCCCAACTCCTTGATCAAGGTGGATGTGTTGACTTCACCCGGAATGTCAGACACAGGCACTTTCATTTTGCTTTTGGAAGACAAAAACTCCCTTGTAGCAGCGTATGTGATGGCTGATGTAGCCAAAACTACAGATCCCAATCCAGATAAGCTTTCCATTTGCTGAAGTATCTGAGATTTTTCTTTGGTTTTTTGTCTAAAAGGCAAAGTTCTTAAAACTACTATAATATATAATACTATCGTTTTTGTAAGAAAAGTTTTAAGGAAAACGAATCAATATAAATTTTTTTTTTTTCTTTGGCAAGAATTGAATTTTTTGAAAAAAGAAATAGAAATTAGTTACTTTCAGTATTGTGAACCCGGCGTTAAGAGTTGATTTTTTTTATTTTTTTTCCAAAAAAAAAAATAAATAAAAAAAGTGCCAAAATGGATTTGTAAGCGTGGACAAGCCCCATCACGTGTTCTACCATAAAAAAAAAAAAAAACCAAGAAGCCAATAAAGTGAGTTCGGATATAAACTAAAATATTTTTATAAAAAAACAAAAGGAAAAAAAAAGTGGTACAATTTTTTGAATTTTAGATATCAAAGGATTAGAACTTATAACCTATACATTCAAATGATTAATTAAGGTTAAAAAGTTTAATGAAGATACAAATTATCCATCATTAATTGATAAAAAAAACATCTAGGTTTCTTTACTGAATACACATGATCATTAGTCTTTATTCAGATGAGCTATGAATATTCACTTTTACAGTTTATCTTTTGTTTTTTGAATATATCAACCCACTTGTTATCTGATCATATCATATTTGTATACGTGTTTTATTTTTTGTTAAATTTGATGTCAATATTCCTTTTTAAATAATGGTGCGATTGAACACCAATGATACCACTAAATGCTTCATGGGGGACCCAAATCCAACGGTCTCTAAAAAGTAGCCTCTGTGCTCTATTGTTTTTTGTGTGTGTACTGCAACACCGGTGTTGATTTGTAAAAATTAAATTAAAATGTACCACTGTTCACATGTTTTTTTTTTTATTTTTTGGTTTTTTCACAAACAAATTACCCCTTTGGGAGGAAAAGTCACACTAGCACCCAGCCCATGTTGATTTTGCTAAACAAAAGAACTTACCATATCCACACAATGTTTGAAAAGGTTTCAACGGATCACGATATAATTATTTTACCCCTACATTTGTGTGGTGAATATTCACTTTTATATGTACGGCTAAGCATGGGGGAGGAAAAATACTCATACGATAAATTAATATTCAGTTTATTTTTAAAGGTTATTTATGGACTATCACTGCTTGGCATTTGTCTAAACACACACTCATTTTTGATTCATATATAAGTAACACATAGCATTTGATTTTATAACTAATTATTCTTATTCTCAACAAATATATAGAAGAAGAACCAAACAATTAGCTTTATTTGATATATCCATATTAAATATCTAAACAATAACCCCCAAAAAAAACCTTAAAACAAATTTATAATATAATGTCTGAAATCACTTTAGGAAGATATCTTTTTGAAAGAATTAAACAAGTTGGTGTCAACACCATCTTCGGTTTACCAGGTGACTTCAACTTGTCTTTGTTGGACAAGATCTACGAAGTTGAAGGTTTGAGATGGGCTGCCTCTTTGAACGAATTGAACGCTGCCTACGCTGCTGATGGTTACTCCAGAATCAAAGGTTTGGGTGTTATCATCACCACCTTCGGTGTTGGTGAATTATCCGCCTTGAACGGTATTGCCGGTGCCTACGCTGAACACGTTGGTGTCTTACACATTGTTGGTGTTCCTTCCTTGGCCTCCCAAGCCAAGCAATTGCTATTGCACCACACCTTAGGTAACGGTGACTTTGATGTTTTCCACAGAATGTCTGCCAACATCTCTGAAACCACTGCCATGATCACTGACCTAGCTGCTGCTCCAGCTGAAATCGACAGATGTATCAGAACCGCCTACATTGCCCAAAGACCAGTTTACTTGGGTTTGCCAGCCAACTTGGTTGACTTGAACGTTCCAGCCAAGTTGTTGGACTCCAAGAT